>CM053787.1:93969462-94151962 GCA_028749045.1 Cupressus sempervirens | reverse complement strand
GATGAAGAAAAAATATGCAAGCAAAAAAGGAAGGAGGAACCCTTAAGGAACTTCCATCACTAATGTATAGTCATTGTTTCCACCCATTGGAGAGAACAAGAGAAGGTATGTAGGCCCACAATCTATAATCGAATAATTTAATGTTGGATTTTTAACAAACAATAATGAGAATAAAGAATGTTAAACAATGTTCCTCTTGTTGGGAATAAGAAAAATTCAATATATATGACAGGTTTCTTTGTATGCCAAATAGTAAAACATGGGAAGAAAATCATAATATATGATGACTCTAAACTTTTCTCAAATATTACACAAAAAAATTCCACAACCAAATCATGTATAAGCCTAATTAATGAATATGGTGACAAGATCAGGCCAAGTGGAAGCTAATGAAAACCAAGATAAAAAATGGGGTATCACATATGATAGAGACGTCATCAAAGAGATGAAGAATGTCCTCAAGTGTATTGGTAAAATCTAAAAGATGAGATCAAACCTACATTATCCATGAAGAATTCATCCCACTAAATTAAATCTGAAAGATTGATTAGTACTTCTGCAAGGAATGACTAGAATCAACAATTGTTGGAGAAGTAATCTCAATGTATGTCATGCTACTAGACTACCTATCCCATGATGATGTCTCTAGACAACATATTTGAATAAATATACCTCAAATTGAATTTTCCAATGTTTGAATGCAAGAGTTCTTGACCTAGTGGTACTAACTCAGAAAGAAAGAATGTGAACCTTTAAATCTAGATCAGGACTTATTAAAGACAAAGGACTATCAAGACATGTCTCAATATCATCACAAATATCAATATCTTCCAACTCATAACTTCCATTTGTGTAGTTTCAAATGGCAGGATATAAAAATCATCCATAAAAGGGTAATCTAGGAATGGAGAAAGATGTGGGTCTCCATAGGTCTCCCATTAGTTACAATGATAGATTCCTTATATAATAATTAGAAATGAAAACATGTAAAATTGGAACCCCTATAATGTAAAAGTGGGTGCATATTTTGTAAAATGTCCAAAGTAGAACTCAAAACAAAATAAAAAAGACTTTAAATTAAACTATTCTAGTTGTGTAATGCATGGAACTAGCTTTCTAATGCCTACATGTATGCAAAAATACAATGTCATATATGAAAGATATGGCTCCAAAAAATTAATAGTTCCATTATGCACAAAAGAATTGCACTACAAAATTGAGGTGGCTATAGATCTACACTATGGTGACCAATATGAGCAGATAGCATTAATCATGTGTGTAGGGAAACACCCAAGAGTTGTCAAGGGCTTCTACCAACCATGCAAAAAATATCACTTACACATAAAATCTCAAACTAATGTCAAGATAGCACAATAATTACACTTGTCAATGGAATATGGTAATTAAAATACAAATTGTGGGGATCTAATGTTGTGAATGTAAAGTTTTAACCTATAAAAATCCATTTAGGTTTATACATTTTGATAATTTGACCCTCCAAATCCTCACAAATAGGTCCAAATGTATTGTCTAGCTCATTGAATCTTTCCTTGATCTCTTGTAAGTGTTGTCTTGCTTGGGCAATAAATAATTTGGCCTTCTTAGCTTTTTGTGACCACCCATACACATATCTTGTGTCCTTATAATATCTTTGATAGTGTGATGAAAAAAATCATGACCTTTATGCCTCGATATATATATAATCATGTGCACCACTATCAACTTGAGTATGAACATAGGAAGGCTCAACCATGTTATTGAGTTCATGTGAAATGGATGCTACCTCATAATCAAAATTGTTTTTATAAAAATCAAAATAAATGTGACAAATAAGGTTGTTTTGTAATCTCAAGAAATTATTTTGTAGAATACTATGTTCTCTTCACGATTACACACCCAATTTCCAAGAGACAGGTTCCATATTTCCTATTTCATCTCATATTATAAATAATTGTAGCCTCTATCTCTCTAGATTTTATGCCTAAATAGGCCACATTTCAATACAATATTTTTATAGTTTGTAACTTTCCATTTTAGGGAGTTGATAAGGCTATTTAGCTTCTTCCATTTAAAGCTCTTTAATTTTTATAAAGATCTCTTACATATGTGTATTTCTTACAAACAAGGTACTAGATTGGTTTGATTATTGATGCATGTTGGTATTCTCTTTTGTTGGAGTCATCCAAGTGAAAAATTTTTAACAATGTCCTATGTACTTGGAAAAATTATTTATCTTGAAGGCTTAGTGTATCATGTGCTTAGAGATATATCATTTATGTTTTGTGTCATGGGCAATTTATATGATTTCATCATTTTTTTAATCAAATATGTTTGGACTACTATTCTTTAGCCCAAATGGCCCTATGTGGGAACATATTACTTTTTTTTTGCCTTTATGAAATTCATGAATGCTACCAATGAGTTTTCTATGTTTTCTCATTTCTTGGGATGTTTTGTTCATTAGCCTTGGAAGAAAATTTTAATCCATGTTAAGGGTATAGTAGTGTCTTGTTCCATTTGTTGAATCAATTTTCAAGTTTTAAGGTAACTATACATTTCAAGCCCCAAGGTCAATTTTCTTAAGAAAATTTATGTCTTGTCCAAACTTGGGTCTAATAAATTTCATGGTCTCTAATTATACCTTACATTTTTCCTTTTATTTTGGGTTTTTTATATTCTTATTGCATTAAATTTTTCCAATTACAAGCTCATTAGATTTTTCCATTCATGTAATTATTGTGAAGTTTATAACCAATCCCTAGAGTCAAATGAACCATCATTAGTTTTATTATTCATTTCAAAACCCTAATCGATCACTATAGGGTTTTTAATGTATTTTATTAAAATTTACATATTGAAAAGATTTCATCTCAATTAATGGTATCTCTAATGGCTAGTCTACAGAGACTATTTCTATGTGAATGAATTCTAATAAAACTTTTGGAATAACTGATAATTCACTTGCAAAAGATTATAACTTCACACCTAGAAGCCTATAAAGACACCAAAGATGAGGAGAAATAATGGAATTCAAATTCCTTATCAAGTGTGATTTCACTCAATGGACCTCTTGATGGGATTTTTAGTCTATGGGAAAATCCAATTTTTGAGAAGTTGGGCACAACTTATAGCTAGGTAAAAAAGATATGAAGGATAGAACCTTCAATTTGGACTTGCAAATAACATGAATCATGAAATGCTAATTTCCTCCTAGATAATGTGATGAATGCACTTAAGAAAATAAAAGAGTACTAGACAGAGAAAAAATGAACTTGGTTTAAAACAAGATAAGCCTTGCAAATTGTTTTTTGAAAACCCTTACCTTCAATGGAGCTAAAAGAAATTTCGTGAAGCCTCCTACACTTTCTCACATGAAAAAATGAAGTTTCACTTTTCTTTTTTTTGTTTATATCTCTAACAACATCAAAATTTTGATGCTAGACTTAACTATTGTCAAAATTTTGATGTTATCGGGATCATATTTTTTTTAAACATTGACAAGCCAAATTGGCCTACCGTAAAAAATTTAGGTCAAAAATGACCCCCAAATGTACTATTGTTCCCAATCCTAAATTTAATAAGGCATTTTTCACTTAACAATAATTTATGGTCATCTTAAAGATCCAAGAAATGTGATAAGGGTTGGGGTACTTCAATCTTTACAATTTCAACTTAGATACCAATTCCACAGATGCCAAATTATCATAACTACCGTTGTCAATGATTACTTTGCAACATTTTCCTTCATACTTAAATCTAGTTTTAAAAATAATTTTCCTCTAAAAAGGTTCAACATCCAACTTCTTATTCAACCAATTTCTTCTCATCCATAAGTTCTCTCCATCTGAGGTTCATTTGCAAGATCAATAACTTCTTCTTGAATCAAAGCATTTATGTTACTACTTACTATATTCTTTCCATAAAATTTACATTCAAAAGATTTATGTCCTTCATATTTTCATTTTAAAAAAGTTCCTTTAAACCAAGATCCATCTTCTCTCTTCCCATTACTATTATTCCTACTGTAAGAAGAAGAATTTTCTCTAGTGTAGTTACCTCTTCCTCTATTAGCATTGTCTTTTTTTATTTAGATTTACCTCTATTATAATGCCTTGCCAAGGGACCCAAAAGAAATGACCTAAAGTTTTACTAAGTTTGCCAACATTTTTTTTTTTGAAGAATAGCATACACATCAAACACATAGTAGCGAAAGCAATAACATACAATCAACTGAAACATACATAACAAGTTACATTTCTTAAGAATCCCATGACATTGAATTTACATTTAAATTTAATCTAATACTAAGCCTAACAACTACCACATCCCCATGAAAGAATAATTATAAAGTCCAATTTCCATAATATACATTTGTTCCAAATGCCTCTTGGCAAATTAATTTGGAATGCTCAATCATCCACTATACATGTCACAAGGTATGAAAGGCTCAAAGAATATATATATATACATATATATATATATATATATATATGCAAAAATAGAAATACATCATCCTCCTCAGATCCATGATAGAAGTACAATAAAATAAATGAAACCAATAATGTACATGATACATCCATCCATCATAAAAGATATAAACATCCATCATGAAATATAACCATCCATCATAAAAACACAACTAGCTAAGTGTGTAGTTCCTCCCAACCATCAATAGCATCATTAGATCATTGTGGGTCCTAGCCATCCCCTACAGGTAACATTCCAAGCCACCAAACAAATTATTGGTACTATAGTAATAGGGATGTCACTACTAAAACATGCTACAACATATGCGTAAGGAAATCTAACGTACTAGAATAAACATGAGATGATCCTACAAGTAGATAACATCACCTATCACATGCTAATCATCAATATAAAGAAATATGTCAGTAAATAACATCATCTAAACATGATAAACAAGCATCCCAAGAAGCTCCAGCCATGGTGACTACGGATAGATCTCAATGGTAAGAGTGAAAAAGCACTACCATCTGATTGTGTGGAACCTAAATGGTCCACTGCCACCATGTTGAGGAGATAGTCTCAAGTCTCAAACAGGATATCAATCCAAACATCAAAACACTCTCTAGGTCCAAGAAATTTTAAAAGTATTCTAACTCAAAGGTTCTAAGACAGATCGACATCTAATTCCCAGAGGCACAAATAGACACGTAAGAAACCTATTATCTAAGCAGGAAAGTGTCATCGCATGAATCACATAGGAGTTACCCTGGTAGTTTCTTAGGACTCCAGGGTCCCTAGTGATCCCCATGAGGCCACTAGTATCCTCTCATACTAACAAGGCATACTACATAATGCAAGGTCACAACCAAGCATTCTCTCTACTCCCATCCTAGTCTGTACTAGCACTCAAGGCATTGGCGAGAAAATAAAATTATCTTACTAGGTTCATTTTAATCCTTATTTAGTGTAATTTTTTCACTTAATAAAACAACTTACAATGGGTTACCCCTAAGACCACTTAGGGGCCCTAGCCCCCATTGCAAGCCACTTCCTGACACTACAAGAAGATTACCTACCTTGGGCTCAATAAAATCACAAATCAAATAATCATAATAAAATCACCTCAGCCATATACAAGTAACTAAAAAGTATCCAAAGATAATCCACAATAATCACATTAGTTCTCTATGAGCAACTAAAAAGCATCAATTAATAAATCACAATATCCATCAGTTCTCAATGAGCAACCAAAAAGTATCCCAATAACACTGATCAATGACTCAAAATGGTTAAGTCAAACATGTCACAACATGACATCACCAAGATCAAAGCAAACACTTTAGTCCCATCAAGGTTACTGGAAAGTAACCCAAGTATAACTGATCGAAGACTCAAAAATGGTTAAGTCAAATATCTCATAAACATACACCTCATCTTCAAACAAGAAGACTAGAAAGCAATAACAAACAGTAAATACAAACATGTCATAGAGCATACTTAATCACATTATCGTGGTTGGGTTAAAAAGATCAAGATTAGAACATCATAACATCACAATCACATAACCCCCGAGCCTCTAGTAACAACCTCAAACTGGTCAAAACTAGGACAAACCCTAAAACCCATAGATAGCACATAGAAAACAGAACAATCTCACAGATGGGTTTAACTAATAATATATTGTTGAGTTAATGTAAGGTTCTTTTAGTTTTCATTTTAACGCATATACTAGGTAGATGAGCAATCCCAAGTGTACCCTACAATTAACCTATTTTAATATTCGAAGAGAAAACATAATTACCCCTATTAGTTAGAATCAATTCTCTAAAATAACCTAAGGGTATTCTATTTATTTAATTCATTAAAATAATTCTTATTGATAGAATAATTTACAATTCTATTAAAGATCATAATTAATAATAATTTTCAATTAAAATTTACAATTCTTTTAATTTTACCTTTATTATCAATTAATTTACTTAAATAATATTTAATTAAATTAATTAATAGTTATCAATAAAATTATACATAAACATTTATCAATTATTTACTAAATTTACAATTATTTATAAAATTATTAATAATTCCTAAAAAATTATTTAATAAAATTAATAATATTTAACATTTATAAAAATTATTAACTATCATTAATAATGATTATAAATCTAATAACTAACATTTATAAAAATTATTTAAAATTAATAAAATAATTACAAATTAAATAACATATAATATTATAAACATAAATTTAATTTAATAATTTTAAAATTTAATATAATTAAAACTTATTTAAAATTTTAATAATAATAAAATGATTTTTTTTTAAAACAAATCACACCCTTAATTTATGGGTAGACTATTATTAGCAACTACAGACTATCAAAGACAACTACGAACTACATACGCAGCCACAACTGCTATTATAATGTGGGCGGTGGGGTTGTGGTGACCCCATCCCCATTTAATATATATTATTATTTTTAAAACTATTTAATAAACATATTTGTTTTGATAAGTTTAATTAATTATAAAATGTAAACAAAACCTCAATAAATTATGATAGTTTAAATTTTTTTTTTTTTTAAATATAATTTTTTTAATTAATTTTTTTAATGAATACTTAGCAAATCCCTGATAGGAGAAAAATAATCAACCAATTGAATTCACTATCTAAATTCGATTAACTATTCAAATTTCTAAATTGTATTTTTTTTTAAAATCTCAAACCCTTCCCGTATAATTTGCAAAATTAATGGAAAAGGTTCTCTAGGGTTTTTCAACCTCTACATAAGCAGAGAAATTAACATACATACTGGAAATTCACAGAATTAAAAGCACCCGTCACAAGAAATATCCAAGTAGCCATTTAACAGAGATGAAGAAGACAGAATTATCTAAACAACATAATTTTAACTCGGTGAATAAAACTCAAGAACCTGCTTGGTTTTGATGCTAAAATCACAATGTCCAGAAGATTTGCAAGAGAATTTGATTCTATCCCAGAAGTTCTCTCTATCAATTTTTCCAATTTTTTCCTTCCAAAATTCACTTCCAAATTTGCTTCCAAAATTCGTGTCCCAATACCTCTCTCTCAAAAATGAACCCTCTAATTGTGATAAAGAGTTCTCTCCTTAAATCGAGGCACTAATTGTGTGTTCCCCGGGATAACTCTATGCTCACCAGACTCAAACTCCAAATTAACTTTCATTAATCTTTCTTTATCTTGCATTAATCTTTTTTCATGCATGTTTATGAATTATTAAATTACTTTATTTAATTTTTACTTGACTTCGCTTTTAATTAATTTATTAACTTTTAAACTCATGCACACATTATGCAATTAAAATATCTTTTTAAATTCACTTGTTTTATCTTTTTAATTAATTTCTTATATTTTATTCTCATGCACACGTCAATCGAATTTAAAACTTTTAATTAATATATTTTCACTTTTTAATTTATTTTTAAAAATTAATTGGTAAAATATTTACTAACTTAAATAATAATAATATTTAGCATTTATTTGAAAATTGACTCTAAATATATTATTATTAAATTAAATAAATATTATCACGTTCCAAATTTATCCTATAACTTTTATCTTCAAATTTAATTCTCTTATTTAATTAATTTCCCAATTAATTAAATATAACTAAATATTAAAATATCATAATAATTTTCCATTAAATTAAATCATTAATTTAATCTTTTAATTAGACTTAATTAATAGAAAATTCACCAAAGACTCATAAAACAAAATAAGAAAACTCGTCATAGCAAAACACACAAAATCAAACTTAAGGGTTATAATCATGAATTAACATCATTTGACGCATTCAAAGGGTACTCAACTCAGATACTTGTCCTAATTTTCAATTAGGAAAAATGGCTTAAAGGTTTAGGATTTGGACTCAAGAATTTATCTCCCCTCTCTTACCATTGAGATAATGCAATAGGGTACGCTCATCTTGGCAATTTAGGAAAGTCAATACCTGGTACCTACAACCTGCATAAAATCCACACATGTAAAAACACAATATTCTAAGCTAAATAGGCAATGGCAAGAAGCAGTGCATTGTGTAGATCCTGACTAGTAGGTGACTACAACTCCCTTCCTTAACCACATCAGAAATGCCATACATAAAGAAAACAAACACACACACCAGACACATGCAGTATGGGGTAAGTATCCATAAGAAACACATAGGGTGAATAAACCATCTAACTAATCATTATCAATAATTGAAAGCACTGTAATAATCATCATGGATACATGAAATATAGAGTACCAAGTAATCTCATCATATAATAAACTGAATGTAAAAACAATATCTAATAATTTGAAAGTAATGCTACTAAACATCAAGCATAAACTAGCCTAAAAGAGTTTGGCATAGATAAAAGAAATGTGAGCTAGGGATAGGCACTACATCCACCCCTCTTAGACTTAGGCTTACTCCTAGAAGCCTACATGAATGATAAAGCTAAGGGACTCACTATGTGGGCCCCATTGGACCCTTTCCCCTGTAGGAGGATATGGCTCCACTGAGATCACTCTTTGGGATCTACCCATATTGCCAACTGTAGGTTCTAAAGCTATGGGTCTTTGGTCTGGGAACTATGGTTTCCCTTGAGGGTAATGAGATGACTTGTGTCCATTTTTTCCACATGAGAAAAACTCTCCATTGAAGCTCCTCTGAGCCCCATGTGCACTAGACTGTTAATCGCTACCCCTATTGACATAAGAAGGAATACCTTGAGATGGTTGTTGAAACTGGTGGCACTTATTATGTCGTGCATTGCAAGATTTATAGTAGCTTGTACACTTAGGTCTATGCTCAAGTCCTTTCCAATGTGCTCTATCCTAATCATGAATAGGAGGCAGGTGATCAATGATGGTCTACATCATTTGCCTCAGATCAACCTCCTCCAAAATGATATGCTACTCTCTATGGATCTCTTTCTAATGCTCACTGACATGCTCTTCCCTTTTCCCATCTTGGATAGGTTCTTTGTGGATAGGCTCATGGTTACCATGGCCTAGGCTATGACCTGTAATAGAAGATCTCATCCCAAATACCATTCTATAATAATATCCAGATACAAGGTGCTATTATAAACATACACATACTACTTTAAATTACCTAGAGCGATATGATTCTAGTTTAATAGTAAACAAAAAACCATATTTATCCAACATTCATCCTTTTTAACAACTACTAAAATAGATCTCCTAAACACTCTAAACAAAGGGTCAACATCCGTCATCCATCAGAAAAAATTCAAGATTCTATAATAACCATAAACCATACTACTGTAAGGCATAGATAAAACATACATGTTTTGCAAACAGAATAATTTCAATTTTTAGTTTTTCCTATATTTAAGTTGAAGTATAACTTTTTTTTTGAATTATAAGTGTTCAAGTATGAAAAATATACAACTAAAAGTTTAAGTTCTATTTTTGTTCCACTAGTTTAGGTTTTAGTTTGAAGTAGACATACATAATAGTTTAAAGTCTTTGTTTTCATTCAACTAATTAACACTAGTGGCATTCCAATATACCCATAGCTCCCAATGTAGAAACTTGGGCTCTAATACCATATGTAACACCTCACCAAGGGACCCAAAAGAAATGACCTAAAGTTTTACTAATTTTGGCAACATTTTTTTTTTGAAGTAAGAAAGAATAATGTACACATCAAACACATAATAGCAAAAGCAATAACATACAATCAACTAAAACATACATAATAGGTTACATTTCTTAAGGATCCCATGACGTTGAATTTATATTTATATTTAATCTAATACTAAGCCTAAAAACTACCACATCCACATGAAAGAATAACTATAAATTTCAATGTCCATAATATACATTTGTTTTGAATGCCTCTTGGAAAATTAATTTGGAATGCTTAATCATCCACTGTACATGCCATAGGGCATGAAAGGCTAAAAGAATATACATATGCAGAAATAGAAATACATCATTATCCTTGGATCCATGATACAAGTACAACACAATAAATATAACCAATAACATACATGATACATCCATCCATCATAAAAGATATAAACATCCATTGTGAAATATAACCATCCATCATAAAAACACAAATAGCTAAGTGCGTAGTTCCTCCCAACTATCAATAGCATCATTAGACCATCGTGGGCCCTAGACATCCCCCACATGTAATAGCCCAAGCTACCAAATAGATCATTGATACTATAATAATAGGGACGTCACTACTAAAATATGCTACAACATATGCATAAGGAAATCTAACATACTAGAATAAACATGAGATGATCCTACAAGTAGATAACATCACCTATCACATGCTAATCATCAATATAAAGAAATGTGTTAGTAAATAACATCATCTAAACATGATAAACAAGCATCCCAAGAAGCTCCAGCCACAGTGACTACGGATGAATCTCAATGGTAAGAGTGAAAAAGCACTACCACCTGACCGAGTGGAACCTAAATGATCCACTCCTACCGTGCTAAGGAGATAGTCTCAAGTCCCAAATAGGATATCAATCCAAACATCAAAATACTCTCTAGGTCCAAGAAATTCTAAAAGCATTCCAACTCAAAGGCTCTAAGACAGATCGACATCTAATTCCCAGAGGCACACATAGACACATAAGAAACCTATTATGTAAGCAGGCAAGTGTCATCACATGAATCACATAAGAGTTACCCTGGTAGTTTCTTATGACTCTAGGGTCCCTAGTGATCCCCATGCAGCCACTAGTATCCTCTTGTATTGACAAGGCATACTACGAAATGTAAGGTTGTAACCAAGCATTCTCTCTACTCCTATCCTAGTCTATACTAGCACTCGAGGCATGGGCAAGAACATAAAATTATCTTATTAGGTTCATTTTAATCCCCACTTAGTGTAATGTTTTCACTTATTAGAACAACTTACAATGGGTTACCCCTAGGACCACTTAGGGCCCTTGGCCCCTATTGCAAGCCACTTCTTGACACTACAAGTAGATTACCTACCCTAGACTCAATAAAATCACAAATCAAAGAATCATATTAAAATCACCTCAGTCCTATACAAGCGACTGTAAGGCATCAAAACATAATCCACAATAATGACATTAGTTCTATATGAGAAAATGAAAATCATCAATTGATAAATCGCAATATCCATCGGTTCTCAACGAGCAACCAAAAAGTATCCCAATAACACTTATCAATGACTCAAAATGGTTAAGTCAAACATGTCACAACATGACATCACCAAGATCAAAGAAAAAACTTCAGTCCCATCAAGGTGACTAGAAAGTAACCCAAGTATAACTGATCGAAGACTCAAAAATGGTTAAGTTAGATATCTCATAAACATACACCTCAGCTTCACACAAGAAGATTGGAAAGCAATAACAAACAATAAATACAAACATGTCATAGAGCATACTTAATCACATTACCATGGTTGGGTTAAAAACATCGAGATCAAAACATCATAACATCACAATCACATAACCCCTGAGCCTCTGGTAATAACCTAAAACTGGTCAAAACTAGGACAAACCCCAAAACCCCAAAACATAGATAGCACATAGAAAAGAGAACAATCTCACAATTGGGTTTAACAAATAATATGTTCTTGAGTTAATGTAACTTTCTTTCAATTTTTGTTTTAATGCATATACTAAGTAGATGAACAATCCTGAGTTTACCCTACAATTAACCTATTTTAATATTCAAAGTGAAAACATAATCACCCCTATTAGTTAGAATCAATTTTCTAAAATAACCTAAGGGTAATCTATTTATTAATTTCATTAAAATAATTCTTATCGATAGAATTATTTACAGTTCTATTAAAGATCAAAATTATTAATAATAATCAATTAAAATTTACAATTCTTTTAATTTTACCTTCATTATCAATTAACTTAATTTAATAATATTTAATTAAATTAATTAATAGTTATCAATAAAATTATACATAAACATTTATCAATTATTTATTAAATTTACAATTATTAATAAATTTATTAATAATTAATAAATTTAATATTAAATTTCTTAAAAATTTATTTAATAAAATTAATAATATTTATAAATTTAATATTTAACATTTATAAAAATTATTTAAAATTAATAAAATAATTAACATATAATATTATAAATATACATTAAATTTAATAATTTTAAATTTTAATATAATTTAAACTTAACTAAAATTTTAATAATAATAATAAAATGATTTTAAAAAAAAAATTACACCCTTAATTTATGGGCGGACTACTATTAGCAGCCACGAACTGTCAAAGATAGTTGTGGACTACATACCCAGCTGCAGCTGCTATTATAATGTGGGCGGTGGGGGTGTGGTGACCCCACCCCCATTTTATATATATATATATATAATTTTTAAAAACTATTTCATATAAACATATTTGTTTTGATGAATTTAATTAATTATAAAATTTAAATGAAACCTCAATATATTATGATAGTTTAAATTTATTTTTTTTAATATAAATTTTTTTTAATTAATTTTTTTTTATGAATACTTAGCAAATCCCTGATGGGAGAAAAAGAATCAACGAATCAAATTTATTATCTAAATTCGATTAACTATTCAAATTTCTAAATTGGATTTTCTTTAAAATCTTAAGCCCTTCCCATCTAATTTACAAAATTTATGGACAAGGTTCTCTAGGGATTTTCAACCTCTATGTAAGCAGAGAAATCAACATACATACTGGAAATTCACAAAATTGAAAGCACCCATCACAAGAAATATCCAGATAGCCATTTAATAGACACGAAGAAGACAGGATTATCTAAACAACATAATTTTAACTGGATGAATAAAACTCAAGAACCTACCTAGTTCTGATGCTAAAATTGCAACGCCTAGAAGATTTGCAAAAGAATTCGTTTCTATCCCAGAACTTCTCTGTAACAATTTTCTCAATCTTTTCCTTCCAAAATTTGCATCCAAATTTGATTCCAAAATTTGCATCCCTATTCCTCTCTCTCAAAAATGAACCCTCTAATTGTTATAAAGAGTTCTCTCCTTAAATCGAGGCACTAATTATGTGTTCACCAGGGAGAACGCCGTGCTCACCAAACTTGAACTCCAAATTAACTTTCCTTAATTTTTCTTTATCTTTCATTAATCTTTTTTCATGCACGTTTATGAATTATTAAATTACTTTATTTAATTTTTATGTGACTTCACTCTTAATTAATTTATTAACTTTTAAACTCATGCACGCATTATGCAATTAAAATATCTTTTTAAATTCACTTGTTTTATCTTTTTAATTAATTTCTTATATTTTAGTCTCATGCATGCATCATGTGAACTTAAAACTTTTAATTAATATATTTTCACTTTTTAATTTATTTTTAAAACTTAATTGGTAAAATATTTACTAACTTAAATAATAATAATATTTAGCATTTATTTAAAAATGAACTCTAAATATATTATTATTAAATTATATAAATATTATCACGTTCCAAATTTATCCTATAACTTTTATCTTCAAATTTAACTCTCTTATTTAATTAATTTCTCAATTAATTAAATATAATTAAATATTAAAATATCAACATAATTTTCCATTAAATTAAATCATTAATTTAATCTTTTAATTAGACTTAATTAATAGAAAATTCACCAAAGACTCATAAAACAAAATACAAAAACTTATCATAGCAAAACACACACAAAATCAAACTAAAGGGTTATAATCACGAATTAACATCATTTGACACATTCAGAGGGTACTCAACTCGGATACTTGTCCTAGTTTTCAACTAGGACAAATGGCTTAAAGGTTTAGGATTTGGACTCAAGAATTTATCTCCCCTCTCTTACCATTGAGATAATGCGATAGGGTATGCTCATCTTGGCAATTCAGGAAAGACGATACCTGATACCTATAAGCTGCATAAAATCTACACATGTGCAAACACAATATTCTAAGCTAAACAAGCAATGGTAGGAAGTGGTGCATCATGTAGATCCCGACTAGCAGGTGACTATGACTATCTTCTTTAACCACATCAGAAATGTCATACATAAAGAAAACAAACACACACACCATCACATATAGTATGGGGTCAGTATCCATAAAAAAACACATAGGATAAATAAACCATCTAACTAATCATCATCAATAATTGAAAGCGCTGTAATAATCATCATGCATACATGAAATATAGAGTACCAAGTAATCTCATTATTTAATAAACTGAATGTAAAAACAATATGTGATAATCTAAAAGTAATGCTACTAAACATCAAGCATAAACTGGCCTAAAAGAGTTTGGCATAGATAATAGAAATGTGAACTAGGGACAAGCACTACATCTATCATGATGTGCATTGTTAGATCTACTAATTTGTCCATAGGACCTAGCTCTACTCCTTAGAAATATTCTACCTCTTTCTCTCTTTTTATGTTTATGTTTCATTTTCAATATCTCTTCAGCTCTTGGGTCATACAAGAAAGCTTCTTCAACATTTTCCATCTTTACAAATATAATTTCATCTTGTATATAATTCCTCAAACCATTAAAATATCTGGCAACATTTTCAACCTCATCATCAACATGTCTAAATATAATATCCATCTTGTAGAATTCCTCTATATCATCTTTCAAAGACATGTTTTTGTGTCTCAAATTTTGCATTCTTCTTAATAAATTAACTTGATAATTAGTAGGAAGGAATTTTTTTTTTTTAACTTACCAACCATATTTACCCATGTCTTGATCTTTTCCTATCCTCTTCTCTATCTATCAATTTGCAAGTGTTCCCACCAAAGAGAAGTATGAACCCTCAAATTTGTGTCTATAATCTTCACCTTTCTATCTTTAGGAATGCTTTCATAATTAGAGAAATTTTCAATCCTAGGGTATGTAAAGGATCATGGTCAACCAAACTATGACTTTAAGTGGCAATGAAAAACTAGCAAATCAAGCTTATGTCAACTTGACACATAATTTTAAAATGGTTCTAGACTTTATATCAAAAAGTTGTAAGAAAATAATATGTAGGAAATTGAATGTAGTTTCTAAACTACTAGGCCTTATTTGGAGGAAATATTATTTTATTGGTCAAAAGTTTGGATTTTAATGTAGTACTACAAAAAATTTAGGGCAAAAATAAAAAAAGTAGGTGTACGTGTGACCACCTTAATCAAAATCAAATGATAATATTTTTTAATATAAATATAGATATAAAAAGTAGACTCATGCTTGGATGTGATGCATATTTTTTATTATTTTTATTCCAAATAAATAATTAAACATGAATTTTCTACTATAACTTTTCTAGAATAAAAAAACTCTCATGTCTAACCACTTTAACTAATTGAAAACTTTACCAAAAAAATAAAATTCCTTATACTAGGTGAAGCATAGAATGTGATGCAACTTTTGGATTTCAAAATTGTTATACTATTTGAAAGTTATAGCTATTTTTTAATCAATATGTCAATCAACACTTTATAGTCATCTTCATTAATAATTAACTAATAAATACTTATCGAACTCAGAATTTGACAGCAATTATATCAATAGAATCTTGAGAGTGTTATAAAAAAAACTTTTTAATTTTATTAAATTTCGATAAAAATAATATTCTCAAATGGTTACTCAAAATTTGAATGCTAGTGAAAGCTTTCTCAAACATGTTTTTTGAGTTGACCAAACAAGTTTCATAAATACCAAGCCTAATCGGGTACTCGACTCAAACTGGGTATCTAATCCCAGATCGGATACCCCATATGAAATCGGGTACCTAAAAAGTGGCGGCCAAAATTCTTTCAAGCATTCATAGCCTAGCCCAAATTTTTGAAAATTTGGAGGGAAACAACCCAAATATTGGGGGGAAACCAAAATTTGGGAACTGTAGGCATTATTATTAACTATTATTATTACATATGATTATGATTATTATTATTAATTATTATTATAATAAATGATTATGATTATGATTACTATTATTATTATATAGTAATATTATATTATTATTATTATATATAGTAATATATATGATTATTATGATTATTATTATTAAATATAATTTTGTCATGAAATGCATCAAAAGAGGTCATAGGTTAACCTATGACCCCTTCCGATGTATTTGAACCAACCAAATAGGTCCCTAGGGGTCTTAGGGCCCCTAGGGACATATGTTGTCATGAAATGCATCGAAAGGGGTCATAGGTTAAACTATGATCCCTTTCAACACATTTGAACCAACCAAATAGGTCCCTAGGGGTCCTCAAGACCCTAGGGACATATGTTGTCATGAAATGCATTGAAAGGGGTCATAGGTTAATCTATAACCCCTTTTGACACATTCAAACAAACAAATGGGTCCTAGGGGTCCTAGGGACCCTAGGGACATATATTGTCATGTTGTCATGAAATGTCTCAAAAGGGGTCATAGGTTAACCTATGATCCATTTTTGACACATTTGAACCAACCAAATGGGTCACTAGGGGTCCTAGGGCCCCTAGGGAAATATGTTGTCATGAAATGCATCGAAAGGGGCCATAGGTTAACCTATGACCCCTTTTGATGCATTTGAACCAACCAAATAGGTCCTTAGGGTTCCTAGGGCCCCTAGGGACATATGTTGTCATGAAATACATAAAAAGGGGTCATAGGGGTCATAGGTTAACCTATGACCCCTTTCGACACATTCAAACCAACCAAATGGGTCCCTAGGGTTCCTAGGGCCCCTAGGGACATATGTTGTCATGAAATGCATTGAAAGGGGTCATAGGTTAATCTATGACCCCTTTGAACATCCATAGGGGTCCTAGGGCCCTAGGGACATATGTTATCATAAAATGCATCGAAAGGGGTCATAGGTTATCATATGACCCCTTCCGATGCATTTGAAACAATCAAATAGGTCCCTAGGATCTTAGGGCCCCTAGGGACATATGTTGTCATGAAATGCATCAAAAGGGATCATAGGTTAACCTATGACCCCTTTCAATGCATTCAAACCAACCAAATAGGTCCCTAGGGATCCTAGGTCCCCTAGGGACATATGTTAGCCCCTAGGGACCTATTTGGTTGGTTCAAATATGTTGAAGGGGTCATAGGTTAACTATGACCATTTTTGATGTCCCTAGGGGTCCTAGAGCCCCTAGGGACATATGTTGCCATGAAATGCATCGAAAAGGGTCATAAGTTATTGTATGACCCCTTTTGATGCATTTGAAATAACCAAATAGGTTCATAATGGTCCTAGGGACATATGTTGTAATGAAATGTGTCAAAAAGGGAACCTATGACCCCTTTCAATGCATTCAAAACAACCAAATAGGTCCCTAGGGGTTGTAGGGCCTTTAGAAACATATGGTGTCATGAAATGCATCGAAAGGGGTCATAAGTTATTATATGATCCCTTTTAACTCATTTGAACCAACCAAATTGGTCCCTAGGGGTCCTAAGGCCCCTAGGGATATATGTTGTCATAAAATGTGTTGAAAGGGGTCATAGGTTAACCTATGACCCCTTTTGATGCATTCAAACCAACCAAAAAAATCCCTAGGGGTCCTAGGGCCCCTAGAGACATATGTTGTCGTGAAATGTGTCAAAATCCTATGATCCTTTTCAACGTATTCAAACTAACCAAATGGGCCCCTAGGGACATATGTTGTCTTGAAATGCATCGAAAGGGGTCATATGTTAACCTATGACCCCTTCTAATGTCCCTAGGGGTCCTAGGGCCCCTAGGGACATATGTTGTCATGAAATGCATCAAAAGTGGCCATAGGTTATCGTATAACCCCTTTCGATGCATTCGAACCAACCAAATAGGTCTCCAAAGATCCTATGTCCCCTAGGCACATATGTTGTCATGAAATGCATCGAAAGGGGTCATAGGTTATCATATGACCCCGTTAAACACATTTGAAACAACCAAATAGGTCCATAGGGGTCCTAGGGCCCCTAGGGACATATGTTGTCATGAAATACATTGAAAGGGGTCATAGATTATTATATAACCCCTTTTGACACATTTGAAACAACCAAATAAGTCCCTAGGGGTCCTAGGGCTTCTAGGGACATATTTTGTCATAAAATGCATCGAAAGGGGTCATAGGTGAACCTATGACCTCTTTCAATGCATTCAAAATGTTCAACCATGGCATTTTTGGATTTCTCAGCTTATGAACCATGGCATAAGTCATAGTCTGATTGATCATGTGAAGAATTTTTGCAAAGAGGACTATAAGCTCAACAAGGAGAAAAGCTTCAATGAGTCTCCCATGGTAAAAACATTGAACAATCTAATATTGGACAAACAAATGGGTAGAATTCCTATGGAATCATAGAAGATTAGTGATGTTGATTGGGAAGACATTTTCGTGATTAGCTACCTACCAGAGACAAGTTCTTGGCCACAACAGCCTTACTATTTCAAGTACATTTTTGTTCCTTGTTTTAATAAATTTTTGGAGATTATGAGAAAAGTGAGAGGACATAAAATAGCATTATATTTATACTTCTAGGTAAGATTGTGTATGATTTTTTTAGTGTCAAAACATTTGGGATCATATTCAATGATCCATCATTAAGATAAGAGAACTAAGAGTGTACATCATTCTTAGTTCTCTTATCATGAGGATAGATCATTGAGTATGATACGAAAAGTTTTGATGTTAAAGAAAACACACATGCCTAGAAGCATAAATAGAATATTATAGAATGTAGAAATCCGTTATCACATTCCCAGAAATCATTAGAGTTTCACATTTAAATTTCATAAGAGGACATAAAATTGCAATCTATAGATGTTTTGAGAACCTATGTTATAGATTTTTACTTATATGGAGGGAAACCATGGAGGAATTTTAGCAAGAAATCTACAAACTCATAGAGAGACTACTGGAGATAATAAGTTTGAACTTGGGGTTGGAGAAGAGTTACATAAAGGAGGTATTTATAGGAGAGAAGCCATTCTTTGGGACCAAGGTGAGTCACTATCCACCATGTTCAAGACCGGATATGATAAATGGTCTAGGAGCTCATAAAAATGTAGGTGGCCTCATTCTTCTCTTCCAAGATGACAATGTCCCTGGGCTTCAAAAAATAAACATCCTCTTATGATACCCACTCACTATACATTTTTAATCAACCAAAAAAATTAAATCTTCCACAACTCTAATGTAAATCAATAATAGATCCACCATTAAACCTCATTTGAAATCAATTTCTAATCCACTATTTCAGTCAACCCAATTCAATCACCAATTACAGACAACATCCTCAAATAATTAATACAGACATGAGATTTCCAACGCCCAATCTCATCTAGAACAATTCACATTGAAATTCTTATTCGTCAAACTTATCATCAATGCCCATGTATAACTTTAAAAATGGAGCATCTACAATGGTAGCCTATTTTCAAATTCAACAGTGCCATTTTTAAATTCGGAATACTTTTTCTAAATACAAAATCCTATTTTAAAGTTCAACAGTACAATTTTTTAAATTCAGAATGTTTTTCCTAAATATCAATTCTCTCTCAGCTACTAAATAATAATAATAAAATCATAATAATATAATATAATAATCATATAATATCCTATTAAATATAATAATCATAATCATAATAATATATATTACTATGTTATATTGAATAATAATAATTGTGAAAATCATAATAATAATAATAATCATATATATTACTATATTATATTTATTAATAATAATAATATTCATAATAATAATTATATACAAACATTATATTTAATAAAACACTAATATATAATAACATTTGTACAAGTGTGTTCACATTGCCCACAGTTTCCAAATTTTAACTTCCCTCCAAAATTTGGGCATCCATTTTGGGTGGGATCAGGTGTTAGAAATAGGGACTACTGAGACGAGGGGGAATGAATCAATAATCTACAAACTTTAGTCACCAACTGGATATTATTACTTAATTTTAACCAATCATAACAAATCAATTAAGTAATGTTGAACAGTAATAGTAACAATGCACAAAGATAACTCATAACACCATATTTTGTTAACTAGGGAAACCCTGGCCAAGGGGAAACCCTGGTGGGGATGATACCCACTAGATAGTACACTGATATATATGTTCCATGTTAGAGGATGGACCCTATTAGGAGTCAATGAGAAAATTTAGTATAACAATCCTTGTTAAGAGACTTTGAATCCCTATTAGGAGATTTCAACCCTGTTAGGAGTTGTAGAATAATGTGCATAAGAAGAGCCCACTACCAAACCATGAAATTTCAACTACAAGAAGAGCTCACTACTCAATCAAGTAATCTATTATTATTTTCCTTCCTTCATTAATCTATGATCTTTAGCTTGATCCCAAATCACCACATAGTTCATACAAAACTTCGCATATATCACTTTCACAAAAGTTTGCTCTCAAGTTTGCACACTTGATACAATAGCATAATCATGAGTACACACAATAGCACACTTCTTATTGCAAGAATTCCTTTGCATAAATACCATGCCTTTACATAAAATACTGCTAGGTTAGCTAAGACCACAATTCACTTTTCCAAGTTAGAGTAAACATCTAGGATGTCGGCCCTAATTGGACAAGTAATTGTTTCGCAACAAAAAATAATTCTTTCCTTCAATTTTGTTGTCCTGCTTCATCAAAACATGATTAACTCTATTATGTATAGTTCATACAAACTTCTAAGGTTATACACATCATGACCAGCATGTATACTATCTCCATGTAACTTCTCTTGCCATAATATGATGTCTACAACATGTTATAAACAATACATTGTTTTAAACCAAATTCTATACTCAGACAATTTTTTGATAACCAAACACTAAGTATCTTTATTTCTAAGATTTCTTGTCAACATGTATATCATGTGTTTCCATTAATGACAAAAACTACATATCACAATTAGCCAATTGTCAACAATCTCCCCCTTTGGCATTGATGGAAACAAAATAGGGAAAATTTGCTAAGTGGCAAAAATGATCTAAATAATACCTTACATCTATTAAAGCTTTACATATATATGCTCACCCTTACAATATACTTCATACTACACATGTATCTCTTCCAACAATGACATGTATACAATTTTCACATGAATCTCTCCCCCTTTGACATCAATGACAAAGGTCTCAAAATGTCAAGATTCTGTCCAAAACTGTCAAAAATTGTTGTCCTTGCCTTTATGGTGAACTAATCTTCATACAATCATCAAAAATAGCCTTCAAACTGTCCATACCTTTGTTCCATGTTTCTTTGGTAGACTCTGTTGATGTGAGAATTGCACATAATGAATATGATGCAATCTCAACTACATTTAAATATAAATACAAAATGTTTGTATAAGTGTCTTTGGCCTTGACAAATTCTTCTAACTGCTTTTCAACAAATGATAACTTTAGAGCAATAGATTCATTAAAATTAGATGTTCTCTTCAATATCTTCTTTTTCCAAAGATCCAGTTTCCTAATCTCACTACGAACACTAGCAACTTGTCTCTCAATATCATCAAGTAAATAGGCTAGATATAGCCTCTAGCTCATTCATATTTTCCTCTAATTGACTATCCAAATCCTTAGTCAGTTTGTATGATATGGTATAATTAACATACAAGAATTTCCCTTATGGCTGACACTTCCAAAGTTCTTTGATGCATGTATCAAAGTTGACTAAGTCATTCTTGATATTCTAGTAGATAGTGCTCAACAAGTTAGCATCATGGGAAATCTAAGCTTTTGCCTCTGCAACATTCAACAAATTTTTAAACTCTTCATCAAAAGACTTTAACACTACCTATGCTTTTAGTTCAAGATCTAACTCAGTATGCTATACTATTAAGGGACTGTGCAATCTATCAGTCACTTCCATCAATGATCTCTATAAAATCTATACTATCTTATTGTTCTATAGGGGTTTGGATAAGGATGAAATTAGATTAGTCTGATCATCATCATCAATGGCCAAACTAGCAAGAGAGAGCAGAGTAGATAAACTAGATAGTTTAGTTTCATCCTCCCTCTATTTCTTTGTTTCTTCCTTAGCTTTCCTCTCTTCCTATTCTTTCCTTTCTTCTTCTTCTCTTTCCTTGATTTCTTCTAATATTTTCCTCTCTTCTTCCTCTATTTTCCTTTTCCTTTCTTCTTTTTAAATTCTTCTTTCTTCCTCTTTCTTTCTTTTCCTTCCATCCTCAAGCAATTTCTACTTGGCTTCCTCTATCTTCTGCTTCTCAATTTCTATTACCCTCTTTTCTTCTTCAATTTTGTTTTATATTTTCTTCAACATCTTCAATATTAGGTACATTTGGTTCAGAACCACCAAAAGGATTGGTATCATCAATGTTGATTGTAACATTGGTTTGATCAATCTTCATAGTATCACCACTAACTAATACATCCGTGGTTCTAGGAGCTGGAGAAGTTTTTTTCCTAGATTCTGACAACATCTGGCTAATGGCTACTATTGTTTCCTTCCTCAACTTATCCTTCTCACCAACCATAAATAAGAATGGCCTTAACTTGTTCCTCAAGTATGGTGTGAGGTTATTCAGCAATCCCTTTATCTCATCTTTATTGTTAGTCTTGTAGATTATTCTTAGCATAGACTTTCGAAGTTCAAGGTCTTCTTCGCTTGCTGGAGTCTTCTTCTCTCATAGACTTTTTGGTTCACTACTTCTTTTATATCCTTCATACTTAGATCATTTACAATGATATGTCTTATAGTAGAGATATCAATTTGATCCTTCTCAAAATTATTATAAAGATCATAAAATTTATTCATTTGAACAAAGTTTTTTGCATTAGCAATCACTATGTTAATATTCTCAATCTTTGGCTTACATGGTTGCTGATATTTTCCTATTGCTTGTTTAGGTGGAGTCACCTTTTCAGCTTGCTTGATTTCCTATTCCTCAACTTCTTCATCACTGATGGATTCAATTGTCAACAACGCTTTTTGCTTCTTGCCAAGTCCTGAAGCCATCTGTTTGACTCTCCTAGTCTTTGTAGGCATTGCATTAGATAATCTTTATGATTTTCTCTTATGTTCACTAGGTTGAACATTGGATATTGTTGCATATGGTATACTTTTCCCTGAGGTTGTCTCAGCAACTGAAACTAACAAGGGTTGAATATTCAATACACCTTGTTTCAGTGTCTATCTCATGGCCTCAAATAATACTTTCTTCATTATTGACTCAACTTTCTTGTGAGATGCCTTTTCCAAGGTTTCTTGATGAGCATGATGTGTGATCTCATCAAATGTTCCAAATATATACTTAGCTTTATCTTTCTTAGAATTCAACAATAAATCTATGTAGCCAACTACAACATCACTTAACTCATAGCTCAAAGGATCCAAAAATGTTTCTCGAGGTTTTACTACTTGAACGTATGTATAGTTGGTATCAACTAAAATGCATATGTCCTCCTTGAACCTATCCAAAATTGTAGGTGAGATCCTAAACCTTTGTTTCATCTCATTTTGGAATGTTCTCATAATCATATTACCACTATCCAATACCTTGTCTGTAGGGTGTCTTCTGCAATACCTCTAATATCTTCTACATAGTGCATCTATCACTACTCATTACATATGTTACTGACAAGTAGGGGAATCTCTTTAGCACATGAAATAATATGTGATTTATCAATGATTGGAACCTAAATACACCATTCTTTGTCCTCTTAATCTTTTGAAGGTTCTCCAAGAGTTGCATTCTTAGAATTTCACTCAAATTCACCTATTCTTTCTCAACACAAATATTATAAGCTGCATATATCAAACCTATTGAAATTTCATCTATTTTAAAACTTGCACAAATTGCATAAGCTATTATTCTCCTAAGAAATCTCACATCATCCTTCTTGATGGAGCTGATTACCATAGCCTTCCCATTGTAAACTACCTTAGTGTAGCTTTCTACTTTCTTTTTAACCAGTTTCTCTCCTATGGGTACACTACCTTGCCTGCTAAGAACAATTAACTCATGTATAAGGTTGGCAAAAATGTATACTACATTATCTTGCATCCATAACTTTTTATCATGTATCCTACTCAGTATAATTTGAGTCCATTTGTCTGTATCTAGTTCACAGTAAAAATGATACTTAAACAAGTCCAATTCACTCAAATGTTCAAATCTGGCCTTAACTTTCATGTCATGGTTAAAGACCAATTCCATATCCTTGATCATGTATTTACTGCCAACTAACTCAAACTTGCAATTAAAATAGTTTTCTACATCTTCCAAATAGACTACATTGTTCGGGTTGATAGACAATGTAGAATTAGGGTTTCCTTCAGTAGGTTTTATGGAAAATTACCTTAAAAATTAGGTCTATCCTCATTCTCAACACTATAAACAACTGACATATCCATAATTCTTATCAACGATATCTTTTACTGAACAATATTGCGGAAAAAAATGATAAAATACCTGATGGGTGACCTCCCGGGAAGTCCCGGTGCTTCACCCCTGTGAGCATCACCTAGATCCAATGAGTGCTAAGTGTTCCATTTATTCTCATGAGAGATGGATTCATGTTGAATCACTACTCATGAAACATGGGTCATCGAGTTTGACTCAAGATCACACAGTTAAATCCTAATATTCACATCACAATTTGACTAGCTGTGGAAATCATGTCCTACTTATTGATAAAATACCTCTTTTTGAAAATAGGGTTTTCTTTGAAATCACTCTAAAAAGTCACTTTAGAATGCTCTTCACATCGAATGTGTTTGCAATGAAGTAAAATCAATTATGTACTCCATTTATGCATTAGCTTGAAATGAAATTAATTACATAGCTCACAAATATGAAAAAGCTGCTATTTGCATTATACAATTACAAAAATTATCTAGAATCATCTATCTAATCTTAAAATGTCATTTGAGGTTTATTATAGCCTTCTTTCATCATATAAAACATCCTTAAAACTTTGATTAACGAAATTCTCTGCAAAAATGTACTTTTCATCTTTTGTTATAGAATCAACTCTTATTGTAATACCAATAACTTTGAATTGCATCATAACTTGTTTATATGAGCTCCAAATCACAAGCAAGCTTAGGTACCATCTAAACACAATTAGATACACCATTTCCCAACTTCGTTGCTTCTAATTTGGTATCTCCATGAAGTTCTCAAATTATGATGTTGTGAACAAGCTTAATTCAGCTTTGTTGAATTAAACTCAACAACTAACTTTGATCTTTCTATCTCATGAGAATGCTTCATTAATTTCTTCTCAAAGTTCACGCATGGTGTTTCTTTATTCTTCATTTCTTTTGCTAGTTCCAAAGTTCCTTTCCTAGTTCCTTCTATCATCTCTAGAGTTTCTTCCATCATTTCTTCTATTCTTGAAGTTCTTTCCATTGTTCCTTCTATCTCTAAAGTTTCTATCCATTCTACAATACCTTGTTTTGTGTCTAAAGTTATTTCATAACTAACATATAGGCTACTTCTAGGATTCTACTGATCATTAGATGCATGACAATTCTAAGCAATGTGTCCTAAGTTGCTACACTTATAACACATGATCTATCTTCTATCATCATAAGATCTTCTATCTCTTGATGTCCTTTCATTAGATCTTCTTCTATCTATAGGGTTAGTATTTCTAGAAATTCTACTATTTCTTCTACCATTATCATACTTAGGTTTCCTTCAATCAATTGCATTGTGACCCATACCATGACAATTATGACAATAAAAGTCCTTAACATGATTAAATGACTTATTAGTACAATCCTTTTTCATATGACCTATTTCATTACATAAAAAGAACTTACCTCTAAATTCATACCTAGTTGTCTTGGGAGTCTCCACTTGCTTTGGTTCGTCCAAGATTTCAACTTCCTTTTTTTGCTCAACTTCTTTAGGTTTCTCAAAAGATTGACTTGAATTAATCTTATCATCATATTTTTCTTTTCCTTTTGGATCTGATCTAATCCTAGGTTTCTTCACAAACATGTTAATTAAATAACCAAGACTAGTCTTGTCATAAGAAGGTCTCTATATAGACATAGAATGATCAAGCTTTTCTCTGCTAGAATAAAGTTTCTCAAGCTATTGTTTGCACTGTGTCAATTCACCTTTCACAATAGTATTGTACTTAAGGATTCTTTATGATATTCTTTCAATGTTTCAAACTCAAATGCTTTCTTCACCAGACTTGCTCTCAAATCTACATTTTTCTGTCTTCAAATCAAATTTGACTTTGCTAGGATCATTTCTCAAAGTCATCTTCAGATTTATAATCTTCATCTTCAAATTTGAATAATCATCATCAGTAGTTCTAGATTCAATAGATTCAGGCTTGGATTTTAGATGTTTAATCTTTTCTTTCAACTGACCAATGTATACTTTGGAGTCTTCATATTTGTCCTTCAGTTTATCTCTTTCTTCAATAAGGAGATCAATTTTCTCAAGATCTTCTTCACAGTTCTTCATCAACTGTTCCATATCCATAGGGATCTTATGTAATATGTTAAGCCTCTTCAAAGTAATTGTGCTTTGATACTAATTATTAGAAATAGGGTTTACTGAGAGAGGGGTGAATTAGTAATCTACAAACTTTAGTTACCAACTAGATATTATTATTTACTTTAAACCATGCATAACAAAGCAAAAAAAGTAATGTTGAACAGTAATAATAACAATGCACAAAGATAACTCATAACACCATATTTTGTTAAATAGGGAATCTCTGGCGAAGGGAAAAACCCGGTGGGGATGATATCCACTAGATAGTATACTAATATATGTGTTCCTTGTTAAAGGATGGACCCTATTAGGAGTCAATGAGAAAAATCAATATGATAGTCCCTTTTAGGAGATTCCAACCCTATTAGGGGTTGTAGAATAATGTATGCAAGAAGAGCCCACTACAAAAACATGCAATTTCAACTACAAGAAGAGCTCACTACTCAATCAATTAATCTACTATTATTTTTGTTCCTTCACTAATCTTTGATCTTCAATTCAATCTTAGATCTTCGATCTCAAATCACCACATAGTTCATACAAAACTTCAAATATATTGCTTTCACAAAAGTTCACTCTCAAGTTCAAACACTTGATACAATAGCATAATCATAAGCACACACAATAGCATAATCATAAGCACACACAATAGCACACTTCTTATTGCAAGAAGTCCTTTGCATTAATACCATGCCTTTACATAAAATACTATTGGGTCAGCTAAGACAAAAATTCACTTTTCTAATTTAAAGTAAACATCTAGGATGTCGGCCCTAATTGGACAAGTAATTATTTTGCAACCAAAACAATTCTTTCCTCTAATTCCATTGTCTTGCTTCATAAAAACATGATTAACTCTATTCCATGTAGTTTGTACAAAATTTCAAGGTTATACACATCATCACCAACATATATACTATCTCCATGTAACTTCTCTTGTCATAATATGACATCTGCAACATGTTATAAACAATACAATACACTATTGTACACCAAATTCTATACTTAGACAATTTTATGATAACCAAACACTAAGTATCTTTATTTTTGAGGTTTCTTATTATTGGTGTAAATAAGTACTTTACTATTTACACTTACTTAAGTTTACTTAGGTTGATGCATTATTTAATTATATTGCATTATTTTATTATTTTTATTTTGTGAGACACTTAGGAGTTTGCACACCTTTTGAGTTGTCATGTTGACAACATAGGAGTATGCAACTTTATTTGAGCACATGGTGTCTACAATATTGTTTTGTGTGTTCCACCCTTGTAGACTTATCCCTACATCACCGCACTTACTTTCGTGCTTAATGGAGGATAATCCATATCTGGTGGACATGTGTTTGGTTGTATGACACATCATGATGCTAACTTCTATGCATTCTAGAAGCTCTCTTGAGGCCTTTATATTTAGGCAATCCTAGTGTACTCTTATGCATCAAGTATTGAATACATTGTTATTCTAATCATACTCTCTCCATTTTTGGTCTACATTTGTGCTTGTGTTTGAGTTCTTAGTTCTTGGGTGAATTTTTCCCTTAGGAAAATTCTTACATGGTATCAGAGCTTGGAGACTTTCTCTTCACAAGTCGTTTGAGACCTCTTGCTTGCTTCATCACCTCAGCTTGAATTCAAAGTGTTGTAGAAATTGGAATTGTCCAGCATCAGATCTGACCTCTCCATTGCATCTAAAATGTTGAACCGGTGAAAATCGACTATAAGTATGCCTACCTTAACCCAAAGTCGACCGTGAGGCAAATTTTTTTTGCAAATCGAAACTCAGAGGCCCAATTTGTAGTATGGGTATGATCTCTTATAGATCTTATTAATTATTTTCAGATCTATCATTTTTATTTTCTCTATCATATTTTCCTTCATTATTTTTGGAATAGTAGTTAATAGTCCATCAGAGAAATTTTTTTATGCAGTACGGGCTATCAGATCCCATACTGCACATCTATGGTGGATGCATTTATTTTTTGCAGGGTATTATCATTAACTCTGCAAACCCCTGGCTAATTCTAGCTAAAGCTATTGCCAACGGCAAGGAATGGCCCAGCCCGGTGCCCTTATTCATGTTACAGTTTGCGGCCCTTCCATTGTAAACAATTCGCAGAACGTTTTCCCACCCAATGCAGGATTATTGCATGTAAAACCAGCGAAGTTCTTCGACACTACAACTTCAGCCTTGACGTCACTCCCGTCTCCACTTGCTATTTCGACAGTGCCCAATATATTTAGTCAATCTGTCACCCGCCCGTGCAGAGGAGTTTCTTAGGCATCCACAGCAAGGAACTTTGGTTGGCCCGTGGCCCTTTCTGGAAACTAATCCGTTGGCTTTTTCGATAGTGTGGTAAACAGTTGCGGCAACCTACCTCTGGCGATTTTCGGTGGTTGTTGTAAAATGTTTGTTGCTGCTACGCATTCCTTTTTTTCGACTACAGTAGCGGTAGTTTCCCGATAGTAGCAGACTTGCCACCCACCAATAGTTTTGCAAAATCTGACCTTTGCAAAAAAATTTGGCAACCGCATTTTGGTTTTCTCGTACCCGTGGTTTTCTAGCTCCAACAGCATTTTTTTTCAAACTCGTGCCCAAGACTACGGATAGCGAGGCTGCCACGCAACATGATTTTATTTGCCCACAGGACTGTAGGTGGATAGACATGCAGACCAATCCAAAATTGCCACATCACCTATGGACAGCCAAAATATCTTGACATCTCATCACTATGTTTTTGTCATGTGTCAACCGTACTGTACGGACAGACACTCAGCTTGCCACGTCAGCCAAGGTGTTCAGTTTTTGTTGATGTCATCATTTCACTAGGTTAAATTTGATAGCCATCTAGATGTCATTCCAGGGCATTTTTTAACTACATTGATGGCCTTTTGATCGTCAAATTTAAACTCGCAGTTTCTCCTCCAGACCCCTCTCCACATTGCCTTTCAGTTTGGCAGCCTGAATTTGCAAGCTCGTAACTTGGACATCCGGACTCCAATTCAAGTGCAATTTTTTTTGAAATCAGGTAGATTTTCCTAAATTTTCAAGTGGTGGTGTTGTTTTCTAGTTTTGGTGCACAAATTTTGCAAAATTTTCATTTTTTGGTGACTGTACCTACGTAATCCTCCCTTTTGCAACTTGAAAAGCTCCGTACGGGCACATCTAATCACCTTTTTAGGTTCTATTTTTTTTGAAAGTGCATATTTTTTCATCTACTTTCCAGATCTAAAGTCAAATTCTAGGGTTGTGTGGACAAATTTCTCACTTTCAAAATTAGGCCTTCTTTGGCATTGTAATGCTTTGATTCTTTTTCAGAATTGTTGTAAAACTAAGCTACAGTGCTTAAGTGATAGATTTCAGCCTTATAAGGCAGTTGTAAAAGAAAAATCAAAAAGTCCACTTTGTTCATTTTGACAAGTGGCCCATTGTAAACGCACTACTTATAAAGTGCCAAAGCATCTTCTTTGGGGGTTTTTTTGATTGAGTGAAAAGGGGGGGTGTGTATTGTGTTCTTGTGTCTCTATTTTGTGATCTTTCATTTTTGCATCATGGGTTTTAAATGTCCTCCTCTAACTTCACAGAACTATTCTACATGGAAAAATATTGCATGGAGTAGATTAATGGAAAAAGAATATAGTTTGTATGTTGATGGTACAATTACCAAACCTACTGATGCTAAAGAACTCATTGATTGGAAAAGACAAGAACAAAAAGCTTTGGGTGTTATAAGAAGTTCTGTACATAGAAATCTTCTCTTCCACATTAAAATTGTTCAGAATCTAAGGAAGCTTGGGATAAACTTGAACAGCTGTATGGTAAAGTGGATGAAGAAAAGGGATTTCAGATTGAAGATGATCTACTTCTCTTAGATCCTAAAAATTATGACACAATTCAAGATTATATCATCAAAGTCAATGAGTATAGGGAACTTCTTAAAGATTGTGGAAATCCCATGAAGGATGATAGGTTGATACATCACATCCTGAAGCGGCTACCTTCTGAGTATGCCAACTTTGTTTCAAGTTTTAATACTCACAAGTTGACCATGGGATCTGCTTTCTAGAAACCTTCCTTTGATGGATTTGTAGACATGTTGATTGTTGAACAATCTCACTTGGTGGATTTTGGATTTCTCAAGTTATCTAAGACCAAAGCCTTGGTGGCTAGTGATGATTCCAAATCTAGTCAAGGGAGAAAAAGCAACAACAACAAGAAGTAGTGGAAGCAGAAAACACAATCTGAGACACAACATGACTCCTCTCAACAAGGCGATTCTTCTTCAAACAAGAAGGGAAGTAATGAAAAGAAGGACAAACTCTTTTGTGCATACTGTAAAAAGCCAAATCATGACGAGCATCATTGCAAGACTAAAATAATCGATGAGTTAGAAAATCTACTCAAGAAGAATAAGATTCAAGTGCCTGGTACTTCCAAGGATTCAAATCCTAACTCTTCAAAGGTTAAAGGTCAAGCACTTATGGCCAACACAAGTTCTTCTTTGGAATGGATACTCGACTCAGGTGCCTCTTTCCATATGGGTTCTTCAAAGCAAGACTTTTCTTCATTGAAGCAATCATAGGTACCACACAGCTTCGTAGGAGATGATTCTAAGATGGAAGTTGAAGGGAAAGGACATGTAGAAATGGAAGATGGGGAATTCAAAGATGTTCTCTATGTTCCCAATATAAGCTCCAATCTCCTATCAGTTTACCAAATCACTCACCTAGGAGATGGTCATAAGGTTGAGTTCCTTCCCAATTCAGTGATGGTGTGCAGTCTAAAATATGATTCATTGGTAGTAGTTGGGAAATTCAATGATAGCAAGAGGCTTTATTCCTTCTCCCATTTTGTGCCTAAGAGTTCTTCTCAAGCCTTGATAACTCACTTTAATTCAAAAAACAACTTATGGCATGAGTGGTTTGGTCACCTTGACTTTCGCTCTCTTCAACAACTTTGCTCAAAACACATGGTCAAAGGTCTACCTAATATCAACTTTTCTAAGGGGGGGTGTTCATCTTATTCAGTGGATATGCATCTCAAGGAGAAGTATGATAAAGGAAATTCTTCTCAAGCTCCAGTTATTGTTCAGCTTGTTCACATGGTATTAGCTGGACCATTTGCAGTGACTTCAGTCAACCAAGGCCGCTACATACTTGCACTTGTTGATGACTTTTAACAATTCACTTGGGTCTTCTTCCTTCTTCACAAGAATGAAGTAGTTCATAAGCTTCAAGAATTCAAGGCTCATGTTGAACACAAGTCAAGGAAAGCCATCAAAGTACTTAGAGTGGACAATGAGAATAGATATGTTGACAAGAGACTTAAGAACTTTTGCAAAATTGAGGGGATTGATCTTCAGAACTCACCAGCATTCAGTCTGTACAAGACAAATGTTGCAGCAATGAGGATTAGGACTCTCAAGACCATGGCAAGTTGCATGATAAAGGCCAAGTCTCTTGATCCTACACTTGAATTTGAAGCCATTAGCAGTGCTACTCACATACTTAATAGGTCTCCTCATCCAGCCTTAGATGGCAAGACTCCTTTTGAGGCATGGTGCCGCAGAAAACCAGTTGTGAGTCACCTTCGAGTCTTTGGTTATCCAACATGGGCAAACCTTTCTTCCAGGAGTTGCAAAGCACTAACACCTAGACCTTGTACCTTTATTGGTTATGAAGACAATGCAAAGGCTTATAGACTTATGGATCCATAGACTCACGAGATTTTTGTGGAGAAGGATGTTCATTTTGAGGAAAGTTCTCCCAGCATATCCTCTACTCCTCTCCACACTTCATACACAGTGGAAACTGATAGTGACACCAATGATAGTGCTTCAACAGGTTCAGACACGTGGGGTTATGTCAACAGTTGCAGTGAGAGGTCACATCAGTCTAGTCCACGTGCTTATATTGCCATAGTGAAAGGTCCAACACAACATGGTACATCTCATCTTCCAGCTCAAGCATCACTTAACTTGGGAGATAGACTTGAGGACTTACATCTTCTCAATGATGATACTTCTATAGTTGTTGTGAGGGCTCACTCTGACCCTCAAGTTCATTCTCTACATGATCAATCTTTCGAGGTTGGCATGATTGTGGATCCTTATGAACAACAATTAGTGGAGGTTTCTTTGTCAATTGAGGAGATAGATGGTTCAGTGGAACAGGTTCAATAGACATCCTTGTCAAATCTGCATTCATTCTTTTCAGCACAGTTGGAAGGGGTGAACTTTCGCATCAATACAGGGATACTTGAGCAAGTTTCAGGGCCAACACACATCTTCACGACACTACCTTGGGCATTGTTTCTTCCTAAGGGGAGGAACACTATTCTGCATTCTTGGACTAGCTTCTTCATCGGAGCAGCTTTCACTTGTTGGTATTCTTTCTTTTGGGTGGGGGGAGCCTATTCTATCTCTCTTCCTTCTTTCATTCTCTTTTGTATATACTGGATGTATTTCGTACTGGGGGGGTCTTGATTACTCCATCCATCGATGCATCCATCTTCATCTCTCTTTTTTGGGGAGGGTTTTTCCCATGAGGTTTTCCCTCTTTCCCTGCTTTATGGGAGATTGCATTTTCATTATGTAAATGGGTACCTTTACATGGCCTAGTAGCCAGGACCCATTATGCATCTTCATCCTAGTTCGTAAGCTTAAGGGCATTTCCCTAAGTTGCACTTAAGGGGGGGTGTTGGTGTAAATAAGTACTTTACTATTTAGACTTACTTAAGTTTACTTAGGTTAATGCATTATTTAATTATATTGCATTATTTTATTATTTTTATTTTGTGAGAGACTTAGGAGTTTGCACACCTTTTGAGTTGTCATGTTGACAACACAGGAGTATGCAACTTTATTTGAGCACATGGTGTCTACAACACTGTTTTGCATGTCCCACCCTTGTAGACTTATCCTCACATCACCGCACTTACTTTCGTGCTTAATGGAGGATAATCCATATCTAGTGGACATGTGCTTGGTTGTATGACACATCATGATGCTAACTTCTATGCATTCTAGAAGCTCTCCTGAGGCCTTTATATTCAGGCACTCCTAGTGTACTCTTATGCATCAAGTATTGAATACATTGTTATTCTAATCATACTCTCTCCATTTTTGGTCTACAGTTGTGCTTGTGTTTGAGTTCTTGGTTCTTGGGTGAATGTTTCCCTTAGGCAAATTCTTACACTTATCAATATGTATATCATGTGTTACCATTAATGACAACAACTACATATCACAATTATCTAGTTATCAACATTAGGTACCCAAAATACTGGCATGCTTTTTCAAAAATATTCTCTAACACTACACACCTGAAAATCACATTTTTTGGGGGCCATTTTCACAGATTTGGAGAAAAATAATTTCTTGGGGCCCATATGATTGAACAAGGTTCTATAATGTATAATTAGTTGTCCGATATTATTTTTTGAATGGGGAGAAGTAGTCATTGAAAGGCTAAATGCAAAAGGAAGGTATCAAATGAAGAGATTGCAGCATATAGGGAAAGGGATAAGGTAAATCACTAAAGGAAGAGACAAGGTGTGTTAAATGTGAGTCAAGTTGATGATGTATTGATCGAAGGTGAAATCACAAAGTCAAATAATGAATATGTACAATTTGGGAATGAAAATGTACTAATTGATAATGATAATTTCGAGATTGAAAATTTGGAGAATAAAAATTTGGAGAATGAAATTTTACCAGTTCATAATGTAAATTGCATGATTGACCATGTCGAAAATGAAAATGCATAGAAACATTACATATCTCCTAATTATAATTGACATGAAGGTTCCAGAACACCAAAATGGATAATTGAAATTGATGAGATGATTATTACCAATTTAGAAGGGGAAAAATTAGAAAGAACCATTTAGTTATGGGCTTCAAGATTATATAAGATATTTTTCAACAACAAGATAGTGTTGGAGCAATGTCAATTTTTTATGCACTTATTGAAGATGCAAAAGATGAGACCTATGCTTTCCAAATTGAAGATTTGTGTCAACAAAAAATTAGAAAGAAATGCCATTATTGTGAAGAATCCTTTTAGTTCTCTCAATAGCATTGGGAAAAATAGGAGGGAGAAGGATAAGAGAACTACTCGAAGAGTTACTACAACCTCTTTGGTAAGTCATCATTTGAGAAAGGGTAGATATATAAGACAAACTTGTAAGCCATTTTACTATGTGCCACTTAAAATTTGAAATACATGTTGTTGAAAATATCATATCGAGTTTTCTATGCACCATGAACTATTATGCTCCATCCATTCTACTTTTCATAGTAAAGAAATATTGGAGAATTGTGGTGCCAGTGGGCTTCCAAAATCATCAAGAGACTTGCTAGATCAATTTTTATGTCATAGAAGTGATGGTTGTTTCTTTTATAGAAATTATTGTTTAAATGAGAAGTGTTCAAAATGTAATGGCTTATCCAAGTTTGACACATGTTTTCATGAGGGGTGCAAACAAGATCTTGGGAAGATAATAGTAAAAAAAATGGTATATGACACAGTGAAATACACATTGAAGAGAGCAGGTGAGGGCTCTAGATGTGAATTGGTTGCAAAATAAATTAATGTGGCTAGTTTTATTTTAGATTTCAAGAAAAATCTTTTCTACAAGTATGCAAGACATAGTTATAGGTGTTAGTGGTTGGATCAACAATTTAGAATGTGTAAGGAGACTTTTCCCATTGGCACTATTATATCAATTGTTGACTTTGCTGAGAACTATACAATGCAGCCTCAAAATAAGACACAATCTCAGTATTACAACTCCATTTAGATTGCTATTTTTGTCCACATAACATATAGACATGCCCCTAATAGTGTGGAAGATAATTGGAAGATTATTAGAGAGTACCATTTTTATATCAGTGATGATAGATCTCTCTCATGAATTTGTGCAACATTGTTTCGAGAATTATTTTGATTTCTTATAGGAGCATGACACTACTATGAATAGACATATCATTTGGTCAAATAATTTTATAGGTCAATTCAAGAATGCTTGCATGTTTTATTGGTTTTGTAGGATGCACGTAGAGAGGGGGTGCCTCATATTTGGAGTTTTCTTGAGGCTGGACATGGGAAAGGGGAACATGATGGAATAGGGGCATGTGTGAAGAGAGCTCTAGTTAAGTAGCAATTGAAGATTTTAGGAGCAGAGCTTCTTGATGCTTGTAGCATTGTTGATTGGTGTTTTTCAACATTATCACAAGGGGGGGCTCTTGATTCAGTAGTACACAGGTTCTTTTGGTTGGTTGAGGAAGGGTCCATAGGTGATAGATCTACAGTGAGAGATTCATCAAAAATGTATTCATTCTGAAGCTTTGATTCTAGTACATGGACCATTTGGACATAATAGCTAGCTTTCTTTTGTCCTAGTTGTTTTCAGTGTGATTGGGATCACTGTGAGTTGAGTGAGTGGGTGGACACATGGGTTCCACATTATCTTACTCCATTGTCTATCATACCCTCTATTAGAAATTATGACATGGAAAGTTCACTTGAGCATAACCATCTATTAGATCTTCTTCAGCCAGAACATGTCTTTACATTAGTTGCACCATAGGGGAATAATGAGAAATTAGATTTTTGGTTAGCACATTGTGTAGAGGTAAAAAAATCTTGTACAGCTAATCACAGATGATGATGGATTCACATATCCTACTATTTCAATGGTTTTTGTTGGAACATGGCTATGGACATACATTATTAGAAGGAATGGAATTCTTACATTCAAAGACTATCAGAAGCACAAAACAATTCTCATATATTCACATCTTATTATAGCAACAAATGTAAAGTTGTTGAAGCATCAAGGAAGACCAAAAGTAAAATAAATTTTTACTATTACTAATTCTGATCATGAAGCCCTATTGGAGACCCTAAAATAAAGAGAGGACCATATTGGAACACTCGACTAGGCATATATACTTCTTATGTTATTTTGTTCATAATGATTTGGTGAACTGATGATTATCTTGTTTGATACAATAAGTTACTAATATTTTTTATGATATTGGAATGTAGGTACATCATGAAGAGTAGCCATGCATGAAGATAAAAAACTAAACAAGGAGCAAAATGAAGAAAAATCTATTCTATTTTAACACTATGATTTTTGACACTACTTTTTTTGACACTACGATTTTTGACACTACTATTTTTGACACTACAATTTTTGATAGTTGTGTATTGATGTAATAATGATGAAAAACTTGAGATATTGTAAATGTAAACTTGTTGATTTAATGTAAGAAACAAAGATTATTTTACTTAATGCAATTTATGTGGAGGGATCTAAAAAATGATGATTTTAATACATACTAGCACCAAATTTGCACTGTGCCCAATAAAAAAAACTTAAGAGGTAAAAAATAATGTTTTTACTTAATACTAACCCTAGTGATATCCTTTTTCCAGCTACAGAGAACCTCCATCATTCGCGGCCACCATGTATCAAAGAGTCATTAATGTGCTCTAAGTGTCTTTCGAGGTCAATCTTCAGAGGGTCATAACTCAGAGGTCATGAGAGATATCAATGAAATGTCAAATTCTATAGGATAGTAATATTGAGTTCTAAAATAACCTATCTCATTTTCAATACATCACATTCCATTTGGATTTGGCATAGCGATCTAGCTCGATGCCAAAACTCGTAGTGAGCCTTAGTTCATAGGTGCATCATAGTGTAACTTTGAAACTGTTAATCTTGACATCAAATCATTACCATAATTAGCTCCAAATGGTTAGGTGAACCCTAATGACATCCTTTTTCTAGTCACAGAGAGCATCCACCATTTGTGGCCACCCCATATCGAAGAGTCTCCAAGGAGCTCTGAGTGTGTTTCAAGGTCAATCTTCTAAGGGTTGTAACTCGGAGCTCATGAGGGATATTGATGAAACATAAAATGCTATAGTATTTTAATAATGAGGCCTAAAATAACCTATCTTAATTTCAAGAGATCACATTTCATTTGGATTCGGTATAGTGATCTCGCTGGATGCCAAAACTCGTAATGTGCCTTAGTTCATAGGTGCATCATAGCGTAACTTTAAAATTGTTGATCTTGGCATCGAATCATCAGTTCCATTAGCTCCAGATAGGTGGGTGAACCCTAGTAACACCCTTTTTCTAACCATGAAGGGCCTCCATCATTTGCGGCCACCCCGTATCGAAGAGTCTCCAAGTTGTTCTAAGTGTCTTTCAAGGTCGATCTTCTGAGGGTCATAACTCAAAGCTTATGAGGGATATTGATAAAATTTAAAATGCTATAGGATGGTCATGTTGAGGCCTAAAATAACCTATCTCATTTTTGAGATATCACATTCTTTTTGGATTTAGTACAATGATCTTGCTCAATGTCAAAACTCGTAATGTGCCTCAATTCATAGGTGCATCATAGCGTAACTTTGAAACCATTGATCTTTGCATCAAATTGTCAATTATATTAGCTCTATATGAGAAATTGAACCATAGTGACACCCTTGTTCTAGCTGTGGAGAGCCTCCATCATTCACGGCCACCTTGTACCGAAGAGTCTCTAAGGTGCTCTAAGTGCATTTCGAGGTCAATCTTTTGAGGGTCATAACTCAGAGCTTGTGAGGGATATATATGAAATGTTGAATACTATAGGATGGCCATGCCAAGGCCTAAAATAACCTATCTCATTTTTGAGAGATCACATTCTAGTTGGATTCGGCACAACAATCTCGCTTAATGCCAAAACTCGTAGTGTGCCTCAGTTCATAGGTGCATCACAGTGTAACTTTGAAACTATTGATGTTGGCATTGAATCATTAGCACCATTAGCTCTAGATGGGAGGGTGAACCCCAATGACACCCTTGTTCCAGCCATGGAGAGCCTTCATAGTTTGTGGCCACCCTGTATCAAAGAGTCTCTAAGGTGCTCTAAGTGTGTTTCGAGGTTCATCTTCTGAGGTTCATAGCTCAAAGCTCATGAGAGTTATCGATGAAACATTGAATACTACCAGATGGTCATGCCAAGGCCTAAAATAAACTATCTCATTTTTGAGAGATCACATTTCATTTGGATTTGGCACAACAATCTCGCTTGATGCCAAAACTCACAGTGTGTCTCAGTTCATAGGTGCATCACAACATAGCTTTAAAACCATTGATCTTGGCATCAAATCATCAGCACCATTAGCTCTGGATGGCTAAGTGAACCCTAGTGACATCCTTGTTCCATCCATGGAGAGTCTCCATCACTCGCAGCCACCCCGTACCAAAGAGTCTCCAAGGTGCTCTAAGTGCATTTTGAGGTTGATATTCTGAGGGTCGTAACTTGGAGCTCGTGGGGGCTATCGATGAAACATCAAATGCTATAGGATAGTCATGCCAAGACCTAAAATAACCTATCTCATTTTTGAGAGATCACATTCTATTTGGATTTGGCACAACGTTCTCCCTCGATGCCAAAACTTGTAGCGTGCCTCAGTTCATAGGTGCATCATAGTGTAACTTTGAAATTGTTAATCTTGACATCAAATCATTGGTGCCATTAGCTCCAGATGGGTGGATGAACCCTAGTGACACCCTTTTTTTGGCCATAGAGAGCCTCCATCATTTGTGGCCACCCCACACTGAAAAGTCTCCAAGGTGCTATAAGTGCATCTCGAGGTCAATCTTCGAAGGGTCTTAACTCGGAGCTCATGGTGGCTATCAATGAAATGTTGAATGCTACAAGAAGGTCATTCCAAGGCCTACAATAACATATTTGATTTCCAAGGTGCTCTAAGTGTGTTTGGGCAGGTGATAGCATTTCAAACTAAACATTGCATCAAATTTTGATAATAAAGGGCATTAAAATGTTATTCACAAATTATTGCATTTGAATCAAATATAACAAGCATGATCAAAATGAATGATAGTCCATAAACATGAACAATACACATGATCCACGATAAATTGAACAATACTATACTAAATTAATATGTAATCATTGTGCACATAAATGACAAAAATATATATCAAAATACATATATCCATAGAAAAATTACATAAATATATATCAAAGTTCATGTATTCATAGACAAATTATGCAAATATATATCAAAATACATAGATCTATATACAAAATGTGGTTGATCATGCCATCAAAATGTGTATAATATAATTTTTTCTATTTACAATGTGGCATATTCCATTTCAAAATGTCTCATGATGCATCCTATGACAACTATACTATCATATGCTACTAGTGGATGATCAAAATGCAGCCTCTTCACTACACTAGGTGGATCAGATGCCTCCTACATAAACAAAAAAGGAAAACCCAAAGTTAGACTACTAAATTTATATGGTTCTATGTATCTAAAATTGAATTACTCAAATGCATAATGATCTTTTTTTTAATGAAGATTTATCATATTAAACTTTCATCATAAATACCTCTCATTGACCTCCTACACCAGTCAAGAGTCCTCTCATATGTCCTTGGCAATGCTTCAACATTGTTGATTGTGGCTTGTGTATGTTCAAGGATGTTTTTTAGTCTAAAACTTAAACTATAACATTATAATTCATAGCATGCTAAATTTATAACATATAATCAAGAATTCAAACTACAACTTACCAATTTTGACTCCTCCTCTAGATATAATGGCTGCATCAGCAAAGATACAAAACTCTAGCATCCAACCTCATGTGCACTAGGTGTTTCCTATGAGATACAAAATACTAATTCTTAATATCATGGAAATTAGTTTTGAATTTATTTATGAAAATAAGGAAAATGAAAAATAAATGACATGTATACATATGATGAGGCTTTCACTGTGAATGGAAATGCTAGAGGGTCTACAACGTGGAATCTACCTAGACTCATCACCAGTAGCCATTCCCTATACAATAAAGAATGTAGTTAAATTTCATTACCACAAACATTTTTTAAAAATGCATCAATATATAATCACTTTAAAAGCACCTAATTACCTTTCCCTTGTTAATGGGTTGTGCCTCATCCCCCACACTCTTCCCCCCACTGATGGGTGATACCTGGAAGAGAAAAGAAAGATTAGAAACCATATATGCTTCAATATCAAATAGAAAAAACAATGAGAACACAATATAATGTATCGTAGATGTCTCAAGGCCAAATGAAATAGTTGAGAATGTGACATTATCAACCTGTCTGAGCTCGTCCTCAATCATCAACTAAACATGAATGAAGATCACATACATGTATAAGTCAGTATGGGTTAAAAATTAAAATTACTCTATTATAAAGATTAAATTTAAATTTCATATGTCATAACAAAAAAATGTATAGACATACTGACACAGAAGGATTCCATGCCTCTGCATGCCCCTCCTCTCTCACATCAGGGTGTGTAGCCTCTATATGTACATCTAGTGTATCCCCCTCAAATACAAAATGATACTCAGAAAGATCACCTATGGGACCCAAACAAATATTCTTGCACGTTATGCAAGTAGGGGGAACACAAACATGTGATGAACTTGTTGATGATGAACTCATGCTAGCATCATCAACATGAGGAGGCAACACTAACCTAGCTTGGGATATCAATAGGCTATTCAATCTATGGATCACTCTAATAGTCTGAGAGATAGCCTTTGCAATGATATCATTTCTTCTATTGGGAAAAGGGTCTATCTTGAGGAGCTCCTCCTCCTACACCCATGTTGGGGCTCATGCTCCAATAGTTCGCCTTGAGGCCAACATAAATTTGGCATACAATTTTCTAATGAAATAAAATGGCACCTCTAAATTTCTATGTTGAGGGATGTCAAAAACCATCCACCAAAGATCCCAAAAGTTTGCATGCATAGCCTTATTTGTGCACCATTTAATTGATAGTTTGGGCTTTGTGCATTCTACTTGTTTACTAGTTTTTAGGTCTAAAAAGAGGCTAACCATATCATCTTTAGTTATATTTAGGTCTACAACATCATCATAGTCTAACCCATCATCAAACATGGCATGCATTTGGTCATGCCAGCGAAGAGTAGCATTTTTTTCATTGGTAAGTGTTTCAATATTATCCACAATGGTGTTTAACATGGATAACATGAGAGCCAATGTGAGTATAGTGTTATATGTTGTTCGCAAAACCCTCAATTTGGCGAGATTTTCAAATATCTAATCTTCAATTTGAGGAGGGTTTTGAGGGGGTAGGGGATCATTTGGTGGATGGTTTTGAGGGGGTATTGTATCATTTGGTGGAGGGTTATGCAAAGCATTGCTTCTTTCCTTAGTATCATCATTTGGGTTAGCCATACTTATTAATTTTCATAACAAAGAATTTTTTAAAAAAAAATCGAGAGCTCTTTTTACCCAAAAAGGCTTAGTCCTAACTTTTCAGCTTTGGAATCAAGATGGGTGGAAAAAAGTTAGAGCAGATTTTGAAATTCTTTTAGATGTTTTCAAAATCCATTTTTTTTCACATTGCCCCTTTTTGGCACACAATGATCTTGCACATGCTCTCCAGAGATACAATCCAACAAGGCATCAATATCCAACTTTTCAATATAGTAAGAAAGTTCAAAGGAAGGTCTAGAGTTTTCCATACTCAAGGCTCTCAAGAGTATTTGTTCATCTTCTTCTACCTCAAGTTTAGGATTTATTACAATTGCTTCTTCTTCATCACTAACATCATCAAGATATACTCCTCTTCTTTGGGATATCTCAATAGCTTCAATTCTAGCTACAATTTGTCTCAACATGTAAATAATATAATCATCTTCATTTCCTCTACCTCAAACCATTTTGATAATAGTTCTTTCAAGAATTGAAGCCTTCTACAAGTTATAGGCTAGAAACTCAGTCTTCCACGCTACAACCAATCCACAACAAGGTTATCCATGATCTCAAACTTCATAAGAAAGAAATATTCTCTCTGATACCACCTAACACAACATTAGGATGCCAAAAGGAAGGAATCCCAAGATATCCTCACTAAGAGTTACGCACAAAACCAATTTACATGAGAAACCATAATAAATTATATAGAATGTAATGTATATACTATGATACAATCTTTCATTAACATGCCATGCATAAGGCCTACCTAGTTGCATCCATAAATTTCCAAAATACACTCTCCAAGCTTACAATATTAGGCTTAAAGAGTCAAATCTTATTATCTTCCTTATATCTAACTTCATCCCTACGTATTGTAATCCTAGATCTCCAATATATAGCCACCAAGACCACATGTCAACTTGTCAAGTAGAGTATTACAAAATATAGGTCCTATCCCAAAGAAGAATTAAATGACCTTACAATCAAGTAAAAGAACATATGTGGGAAAAAATATAGTTCCATGTGGGATCTAAGAAGAGATTCCCAAGGCCAAAAAAAGCCTTGATACCAAATCATCGTCAAAGCCAAACATGGAAGTTACTTGAGCTAGAAGGAAAGAACATGCCATGAGAAAAGAGAAAGGACAAGTTCCACATATGAATGAGCTAGTTTCCAAAAAAATAGGATAAGGATCTATGATAGGTCCTAATTAAGGGTTCAACTACATGGAAAGATATAAATATGAACAACAAATGAATTACCTCAAATAATGGATAGGAATAACAAACAAACAAAAATTGGTTGATACAAGATTGTCAAAGTACTCAAGATCCTCCTACATTAGTTATGCATAATAATTTTAGGATAAATGTCAGGCATGTTTGAATATACCCAAGAAAATATATCAAAAAATTCAAGAAGTTTAGTAATTTTCTTATGTTCTTCCTCATCTAGGGACTTGCTAATTTTGATAACCTTCACAGGGTCATTGGCATCCATTTTCACATCTACAATATTAGTGATTAAGAGATTTTCTTTTGAATGTCTTCCATACATAGAGAGAGATCAAGAAATTCTTCAAAATTATTCTCTTCCCAAAAATACCGATCAATGTTAAAACAATATGGATTTCTCTTATTGTGGTGAAAAGAAGGAAAAACATCATAAAAGTAAAAAGAAATCAACTATAGCATCATCTGAGGAAATGACATCTAAAAGAAGGTTTTTGATCTAAAGTGATAAGATGAAGATTCACAAGCTTGAGAGGACTACTATAAATGTAACTAATATTTGAAGAAAGAGTAGGTTGTCTATAAGGATTGAACCACAAACTGGGTTGTCTATAAGGAGATTTCTAACAATCAAAACCCTTGGGATCAACTTTGTAGTCATTAATCGGGGCCAACAAAAGTAAATTGGATTATGGAAGGCATCAGAAGAGTAGGAATATGGATACTTTTGATATTTGTAGGAAGGATCAAAGAAATCAAATGGAAATTTTTTGAATTGTTCTAGTAAAATTTTCTCCTTAGTGACTAGAGAAAATGTGATCCTACTGGGTAAATCCAATGGTGTAGCTATTAAGCTTCCTTGGAATCTTTCTTGACATGAAAGATACCCAGCCCGAAAATGAGATAGTATAACAAGTAAAATTTTGAGTAGTAATGGAATCGTGCTACACAAATAATGTCAAGAACATTAACCGATCAACAAGATAACAAAACAACATTTTCTTAGTTATCACTTCAATATCACAGTCCCATCTCCATCATTATAATAATAATAAAACCATAACTTGGTAATGTGATTTGTGCTTCTCCTCACCCATCTCTGATTCTAAAACTAAATTTTGTTTGGAATATCTACCCTAAGACTAGAGGAAGAGATAGGGATGCCTATCAACCATCTCCTCACATGGATTCCATGGCTCCTAATCAAGTACCATTAGAACCCCCCAAACACTTATTCTAAGTGATATCTATATGGAAGGGTTATGGGATTATTGTAAATTAAAATGGTGTAGATTGGACCCCTAAGGAGTGGTTAAAGAAATCTTTTGGAAACTAGTTAAGGATGTCAACTCTAAGTAATATCATTCTATTTCAGATTGTAAAACCTTAGATCTTCATGTAGAATATTATTACATCACAATCCAATTTTCTTCAAAGGATGTCATTTAAAATTTAGTTGATGGGCTCCCAATTTTGAACCTAATTCCTTTAATGACATTAAAGTCATGAAACTAATTATAATCAAGAATACTCTAGTGGAATTATTACAGCATGATATTGTTATAAGCATTGGGGATTAAATAGGTGGTTTTAGCAATAAGTGAAGAATTAATTAATTCTTTTACTAATTTAGTTGTAAGTGAGGAAATGCATCACCATAAGGTAATTTTGATTGATAAACTCCTTGAATTTGGAGGCTAAGGATACACAATGGGTCACCTTAAGAATAATCTAATCCAAATGGCCAATCAAGATAATCAAAGAGGTTTAAACCAAACTAAGGAAGGGTTGGGTTATCCCAATTTCACAAAAACCTTGAAAAAAGAGGCCGAAAATATATGAATGAATTAAGATCCAAGGATGTACAAGTTCAAGGCTATGTGCAAATAATTTTCTTATATGATGTAATGAAGGGGAAATTCCTTCCTAAGAAGAAATGAAAATCTCAACATGGAATATTAGGGGCCTCAATGCCCCTAATAGAGAATGCTTGCTAAAGTGTTGTTTCGGTAATTATAAACCAGAAATGTTCTTCTAATAAAAGAAACTAAACTAAATCAAGAGGAACTTTTGGCCTTAAAGAATTAATTAAGCTTCAAAAAAAAATTATTGGTAGCCCTTCCATAGGATCTTTAGGGGGGCTCATAGTTATCTGGAATCTTTGAAATATATCTCTAAAACCCTTAAGTATCTAGAAAAAATGGATGAGAGTACAAGTTTTGTGTTATAAGATGAATTTGGAATGATCTCTAATTAACATATATTGGTCAACCCTTAATATTGATAAATGAAACCTCTGGAAAAAGCTAGATAGTCACCCTCAAGAACTTAACACTTTTAGTATCATAGATGGTGGCTTTAATGTTATTTCATCTTCTTTTGAAAAAAGGTGAGGCCTTTCAAAATTGTCTCAACCCTTAATCAATTTTAATAATTGAATTAAGAGATTAGCCTTGCTATAAATAACCACTAAGGAAAACTTTTTTAGTTGGAATAATGAAAGACAAGTATTTAGAAACATCACTAAAAATTTGGATAGGTTTTTAATCTTAGGTAATATGGTGGCCCCTATTGCTTGATATATTTTATAAACCCTACCCTTTTTGGGATCAGATCATTATCCATTTTTGTTAACTATGGAATTAGAGGCTACTCCCAATAGGAACCCCTTAAAATTTGAGAAAATATGGAGCCTTAAAGACAACTCCCTAGTTGATAAAATATAAGATTGGTACAAAAAAATACTAAGGTTTTGGGTTCTAAGATATATAAAATAGTTTAGAAATTAAAATCAATTAAGAATTACCTCATCCAATGCATTAAATAAAGTTTGGTAACATCTTTGATTTGAAAAAGGATGTGGAAGCCCAACTAGAAAAAGTTAATTTTGAGGTGATGAAGTTTAGAATGGATGAAACTCTCTATTTACAGGAAAAAATCCTTTCACTATTGTTGAATGATATCCTGGCCAAGGAGAAAATCTTTTCTCTCCAAAAATCAAGAGAAACATGGCTACAAGAAGGTGACAGAAATACAAAATAGTTTCATGATAGTACCAAGATTAGAAAATCTATTAACAAAAAAACAAAAATTTAAAAATGGGGAAGGTATCTTTGTTGAAGACTCATCATGGGTAACAAAAGAAGTTTTTCCTTTTTTTAAACATTCTTAACAATTTTGATGGATCTTTCTTAACTTCTCAATCCTCTTTCTTGATTAACATCCCTAAAATTATTGCCAAGGAACATAATTAAATCCTACTCTATAAATTCTCTAAAGAGGAATTTACAATTGCTCTCTTCCAAATGAATCCTAGTCAATTTCCCAACATGAATATTTTTTTGGCATGCTTTTTCCAGCAACGTTGGCACTTTCTGGGAGATGAAACTTCTGATGAGGCTTTGGAAGATTTGGGGACTTAAAGTAGTGAATCATACCTTTCTGGCCTAAATGCCTAAGAAAGAATTAAGTGAATTTTAATTTTTAAGAATTTCAAACCTATTTCCCTATCTAATACTCTATAAGTTACTATCAAAAAACTCTATCTAATAGTATTCAGAAGCTCCTTCCTAATCTCATAAGTGAGGAACAAACTAGATTCGTTTAAGGTAGGTCCATTTATGATGGAATTTTAACTCCAGAAGTAATTCATTCCCTTGAGAATGATGGAAGTCATGGAACTTAATATTAGTAAGGATTAAAATGAGATGGATTGGATATTTCTTTGTAAGTGCTTAGAATCATATGGGTTTTCTAGATCATGGATTAATCTTTGAATGTATTTTATTGCTCAAATTTTTGGTTCTTATTAATGGTACTCCTACAAGAATATTCTCTCCTTCTAGGAGACTCGGGATGGAGGATCCTATCTCCCCCTTCATTTTCATTCTTATGTTAGAAGCTTTTGGTAGAGATATTAGCAAGAACCACTTTAACAATATTATCAAGGACATTCAACTTTCAAATAATGAGGACACAACTACTCATCAATTGATAGTTTGTTGACGATAGTATGTTATATGGTCAAGTTAGCATTAAAGAAGCCAAAGTTTATAGGAATCTCTTATGGAGTTACATGAAATCCATTAGGAAGGAAATTATTATATCTAAGTCAAAAATATTCTTCTTTAATTCACCAATCCCAATTCAAATGGATATATGTAGATTATTAATTATTAGAATTAGATATTTTCCTTGAAAATACTTGGGTAATCATTTAGACCTAGGTAAGAGAAAATTTATGGTTTGGGATAGCCTATTGGAAAAAATTAAATTAATTATTCAATCATAGAAGGGAAAATAGTTATCCTCCATAGGAAGGATCACATTACTTAAATATGTATTATCCAGTATTCCCATTTGTCAATTTTTTCTATTGATCTTCTAACTCATAAAAGGGATGACCTAAATAAAATATTGAGATGGTTTTTTTTTCCAGGGTTTCGAAAATGAAAATAAAATCTCCCTAATGGCATGGGATAAAATCTATAGGCCCAAAGGTAAAAGAGGTCTCAAGATAAGGAATTTAAGAGATTGAGCTTTAGCTCTAGGAGAAACATTAGTTTGGAGAATGCTTAAAAACCCTCACCTAGAATGGGGCAGGGTCTTTTATGAAAAATATTTGAAGTCCAAGGAGCCAAAAGGTCTCTTTCAAACAAGAAACCCTCCTAGGGGCTCTAAACTATAGAATATTATGCTTGTTGGTGTAAATACGTACTTTACTATTTACACTTACTTAACTTTACTTAGGTTAATGCATTATTTAATTATTTTGCATTATTTTATTATTTTTATTTGTGAGACACTTAGGAGTTTGCACACCTTTGAGTTGTCATGTAGACAACACAGGAGTATGCAACTTTATTTGAGCACATGGTGTCTACAACACTGTTTTGCATGTCCCACCCTTGTAGACTTATCCTCTCATCACCACACTTACTTCCATGCTTAATGGAGGATAATCCATATCTAGTAGACATGTGCTTGGTTGTATGACACATCATGATGCTAACTTCTATGCACTCTAGAAGCTCCCCTGAGGCCTTTATATTCAGGCACTCCTAGTGTACTCTTAATGAGATAGTTATTGAATACATTGTTATTCTGATCATACTCTCTCCATTTTTGGTCTACAGTTGTGCTTGTGTTTGAGTTCTTAGTTCTTGGGTGAATTTTTCCCTTAGGCAAGTTCTTACATGGTATCAAAGCAACTTGGAGATTTTCTCATCACAAGCCATTCAAGACCTCTTGCTTGCTTCATCACCTCAGCCTGAATCTGGAGTGTTGCAGAAATTGGGAGCATCCAGCACCAGATCTGACCTCTCCATTACATCCGAAATGTTGAACTGGTGAAAATTGACTATAAGCACGCCTACTTTGGCCCATAGTCGATCGTGAGGCAAATTTTTTTTAGCAAATCAAAACCCGGAGACCCCAATTTGCAGTATGGGTATGATCATTCTACTGATCTGATTATTTATTTTCTCAGATCTAAATTTTCGTCTCTGCAATTAGTGTATTTTTTGAAATTATTTTTTTCAGAATTTAATTGCATAGTTGAAAAAAATTTATTTTTTTAGCCGAACCAAGCAGTCACACCCTGGCTTGGCTCTCTATTTTTTGGGGCAGATTTATTATTTTTGCAGGGCCTTACTGAAAAAACCTAGTGGCACTTTACAAATCCTCCATCACCAACTACATCCACACTCTCCAATGGCGGGAGTTCCCATAGCCGTGGGTTCCTTTGTTATATGTGTTGCGGGTTTTGTCTTTTTAAACAGCATCTAAGCAGAATGCACATTGAATGTGGGATATTTTTTGAGCTGTTGTGATGTTTCCACCATCTTGCAATAGTGATCTCTGGCGCGCGAACAGACTTTCGACACTGTTTCAAGTTTTTGGCGTTGCTTTTGCCTACTGGCAACAACTAATCACAATACATCCAGTGCTTACACTTTTCTTTGGAAGTGACCGCTATTTTTTTTAAACAACAGTATACATCACATCCCACCCAATGTGGGATTATTTAGAATAATCCTAGCGATCTGCGAAATTGGCACCCGAAGACTTCTCCCAGCGCCGTTGTTTTATGGTTTCCCAACAGTGAAGCTTGTACTCCCATCATTCTATGAATCTGGCTATGGCATTATTTTCTCACCCTCATGTAGACACGTGGCGACCTTCTACTCTGCCACGCATGCGACTGCAATCGATCGCAACTCCACATGGACCAATTATATCCTGCCACGTGTCACACTTGACACGCTAAGTGCCACATAAGCTCGAATTTCCATGTCACCCATGGAACCGATATTTTTTGCCATATCAGCATAGTTCGTACAATACAGACATCCCAGTCACCAATACATCATCATGCCATGTCACTAGGCACTGAATTTTTGTTGATGTCATTTTTTTAAGTTGTTAAATTTGATGCCCATCTGGACGTCATTCCAAGGCATTTTATTACTACATTGACGGCCATTTGACCATCAAATTTAGACTCACTATTTCTCCTCCAGACCCCTCTCCAGATTGCTTTTAAGTTTGGCAGCCTAACTTTGCGAGCTCATAACTTAGACATCCGAACTCCGATTCAGGTGCAATTTTTTTTTAAATCAAGTAGAATTTCCTGAATTTTCTAGTGGTGGTGTTATTTTCTAGTTTTGGTGCACAAATTTTGCAAAATTTTTGTTTTTTGGTGACTATACTTGCATAATCCTACATTTTGCAACTTCAAAAGCTCCATACAGGCACATCTGGTCACTTTTTTAGGTTTTTTTTTTTTTGAAAGTTCATGTTTTTTCGTCTACTTTCTAGATCTAAAGTAAAATTCTAGGGTTGTGTGGAAAAATTTCTCAATTTCAGACTTAGGCCTTCTTTGGCATTTTAATGCTTTGATTCTTTTTCAAAATTGTTGTAAAAGTAAGCTACAGTTCTTAAGTGACAAATTTAAGCCTCATAAGCTAGTTGTAAAAGCAAAATCAGAAAGTCCACTTTGTTCATTTTGACAAGTGGCCCATTATAAATGCACTACTTATAAAGTGCCAAAGCATCTTTTTTGGAGGGGTCTTTTGATTGAGTGAAAAGGGGGGGGGGGGGGTGTACTATGTTTTTTGTGTCTCTCTCTTGTGCTCTTTTCATTTTTGCATCATGGGGTTTAAATGTCCTCCTCTAACTTCACACAACTATTCTGCATGGAAAGATATTGCATGGAGTAGATTAATGGAAAAAGGATATAGTCTTTATGTTGATGGTACTATTACCAAACCTACTGATGCTAAAGAACTCATTGATTGGACAAGTCAAGATTGACAAGCTTTAGGTGTAATTAGAAGTTGTGTACACGGGGACCTTCTCTTTCACATTAAAAATTGTTCAAAATCTAAGGAAGCTTGGGATAAACTTGAACAGTTGTATGGTAAAGTGGATGAAGAAAAGGGATTTTAGATTGAAGATGATCTACTTCTCTTAGATCCTAAAAATTATGACACAATTCAGGATTACATCATTAAAGTCAATGAGTATCATTAAAGTCAATGAGTATAGGGCATTTCTAAAAGATTGTGGAAATCCCATTAAGGATGATAAGTTAATTCATCACATCCTAAAGAAGCTACCTTCTGAGTACGCCAACTTTGTTTTGAGTTTTAATACTCATAGGTTAACCATGGGATCTGCTTACCAGAAGCCTTCCTTTGATGGATTTGCAGACATGTTGATTGTTGAACAATCTCACTTGGTGTATTTTGGACTTCTCAAGTCATCTAAGACCAAAGCCTTAGTGGCTAGTGATGCTCAGAAATCTAGTCAAGGTGGAAAAAGCAACAACAAGAAGAAGCAATGGAAGTAGAAAACACAATCTGAGACACAATATGACTCCTCTCAACAAGTTGGTTCTTCTTCAAACAAGAAAGGAAGTAATGAAAAGAAGGAAAAACTCTCTTGTGCATATTGCAAAAAGCCAAATCATGACGAGCATCATTGCAAAACAAAAAGAATTGATGAGTTAGAAAATCTACTCAAGAAGAATAAAATTCAAGTGCCAGGTACTTCAAAGGATTCAACTCCTACCTCTTCAAAAGGTAAAGGTCAAGCACTAATGGAAAACACAAATTCTTCTTTAGAATGGATACTTGACTCAGGTGCCTCCTACCACATGGGTTCTTCAAGGGAAGACTTTTCTTCATTGAAGCAGTCAAAGATGCCACACATCTTCATGGGAGATGATACTAAAATGGAAGTTGAAGGGAAAGGACATGTAGAAATGGAAGATGGGGAATTCAAAGATGTTCTCTATGTAGCAAATCTAAGCTCTAATCTCCTATTAGTTTACCAAATCACTCGCCTTGGAGATGGTCATAAGGTTGAGTTCCTTCCCGATTCAGTGATGGTGTGCAGTCTCAAAGATGATTCATTGGTAGCAGTTGGGAAAGTCAATGATGATAGAAGGCTTTATTCCTTCTCCCAATTTGTGCCTAAGAGTTCTTCTCAAGCCTTGTTAACTCACTCTACTTCAAACAACTTATGGCATGAGTGGTTTGGTCACCTTGACTTTCGCTCTCTTCAGCAACTTTGCTCAAAACACATGGTCAAAGGTCTACCCAATATCAAATTTTGTAAGGGGGAGTGTTCATCTTGTTCAATGGATATGCATCTCAAGGAGAATTATGATAAAGGGTAATCTTCTCGAGCTCCAGTTGTTCTTTAGCTAGTTCACATGGTGTTAGCAGGTCCCTTTGTAGTGACTTCAGTCAACCAAGGCCGCTACATACTTGTATTTTTTGATGACTTCAAGATTCACTTGGGTCTTTTTCCTTCATCATAAGAATGAAGTAGTTCAAAAGCTTCGAGACTTCAAGACTCATGTTGAACACAAGTCAAGGAAAGCCATCAAATTATTAAGAGTGGACAATGAGAACTGTTATGTTGACAGAAGACTTATGAACTGTTGTAGAATTGAGAGGATTGATCTTCAGAACTCACCAGCATTCAGTCCACACAAGAAAAATGTTGCAACTATGAGGATTATGACTCTCAAGACCATGGCAAGTTTCATGATTAAGGCCAAGTCTCTCGATCCTACACATGAAGTTGAAGCCATTAGCAGTGCTACTCACATACTTAACAGATCTCCTCATCTAGCCTTAGATGGAAAGACTCCTTTTGAGGCATGGTACGACAGAAAACCTGTTGTGAGTCACCTTAGAGTCTTTGGTTGTCCAGCATGGGCAAACCTTTCTTCCAAGAGTTGCAAGGCACCGAGACCTAGGCCTTGTACTTTTATCGGCTATGAAGACAATACAAAGGCTTATAGACTTATGGATCCTAAGACTGATGAGATTTTTGTGGAGAAGGATGTTCACTTTGAGGAAAGTTCACCGAGCTTATCCTCTACTCCTCTTCGCACATCATACATAGTGGAAACTTATAGTGACACTAGTGATAGTGCTTCAATAGGTTTAGATAAGTGGGGTTCTGTCGACAGTTGCAGTGAGAGGTCACATCAGTCCAGTCCATTTGCTTATATTGCCATAGTAAAAGGTCCATCACATCTTGGTACATCTCTTCTTCTAGCTCCAGCTTCATTTGACTTGGGAGATAGACTTGAGGACACACATCTTCTCATTGATGATGATTCTTCTACAGTTGTTGCAAGGGCTCACTCTAACCCTCATGTCCATTCTCTACGTGATCAATCTTTTGAGGTTGGCGTGATTGTGGATCCTTATGAACAACAATTAGTGGAGGTCTCTTTGTTAGTCAAGGAGATAGATGGTTCAGTGGAACAAGTTCAACAGACATCTTTGACAGATCTACACTCATTCTTTTCAGAACAATTGGAAGGGGTGAACTTCAGCATCAGCACAGCGATCCTTGAGTAGGTTTCAGGGCCACCATACATCTTTAGTACTGTACCTTGGGCATTGTTTCTTCCTAAGGGGAGGAACACCATTCTGCATTCTTGGACCAGCTTCTTCATCGGAGTAGCTTTCACTTGTTGGAATTCTTCTTTTGGGGGGGGAGCCTATTCTGTCTCTCTTCCTTCTTTCATTCTCTTTTGTATATACTAGATGTATGTCGTAATGGGGGGGTCTTGATTACTCTATCCATCAATGCATCCTTGCTTTATCTCTCTTTTTGGGGGAGGGTTTTTCCCATGAGGTTTTCCCTCTTTCCCTGCTTTATGGGAGATTGCATTTTCATTATGTACATGGGTACCGAACATGGCCTAGTAGCTGGGACCCATTATGCATCTTCATCCTAGTTTCGTAAGCTTAAGGGCATTCCCCTAACTTGCACGTAAGGGGGGGTGTTGGTGTAAATACATACTTTACTATTTACACTTACTTAAGTTTACTTAGGTTAATGCATTATTTTATTATTTTTATTTGTGAGACACTTAGGAGTTTGCACACCTTTTGAGTTGTCATGTAGACAACACAGGAGTATGCAACTTTATTTGAGCACATGGTGTCTACAACACTGTTTTGCGTGTCCCACCCTTGTAGACTTATCCTCTCATCACCACACTTACTTCCGTGCTTAATGGAGGATAATCCATATCTGGTGGACATGTGCTTGGTTGTATGACACATCTTGATGCTAAATTCTATGCATTCTAGAAGCTCTCCTGAGGCCTTTATATTCAGGCACTCCTAGTGTACTCTTAATGAGACAGTTATTGAATACATTGTTATTTTGATCATACTCTCTCTATTTTTGGTCTACAGTTGTGCTTGTGTTTGAGTTCTTAGTTCTTGCGTGAATTTTTCCCTTAGGCAAATTCTTACAATGCTCAATTGTAGATTTATTATTTAGGACAAGATTACATGGAAAATTGGTAAGGGTAATAAGGCTAGATTTTGACCATACTCCTAAGGAGGCCATTGCATCATAATAAAAATGGCTAACCTTCAAACCTTGAGAAGGATCTTGGAAACTAACATAGGATCATATGTCAAAGATTATGTTTTCCTTCATAAGGACAACACTAAAGAGTGGAGCTAGAAATCCTTCAAGGATTCCAACATCCTCCTAAGTGAACTTTATATTTTAAACTTAATATCCTAAAAGAAAGAAGGATTATCTTCTCACAAAAAGATTATTTTTTAGTGTGGGATAGTTCTAAGAATGGTGAGTATACTCCTAAGGATGGTTATAACTACCTCACTAGTTTAAAGAGTCATCCTAAGGTAGCTATCTATTAGTCATTATGGTAGGACACTCTCTTTATCCCTAAAGCTAGAGCCTTCTCCTAGCTATCTTTTCAAAAAAAGAAACTTGATGATGGATAAGTTTAAAAGGATGGGATATGAAGGGCCTAGGTGATGCCCACTATGTAAGAATTTGAAGGAAGATATAATCACGTCCTTCTAAATTATAATTATAACTATGGATCTTGGCTTTGTTTCTTTCAAAAAATGGGATTTATGTCATCATTACCTAATACTATCACTATCATTTTCCCAAACTTGGCCAAAGTTAAATTTTTCTAGTTTCTTCAAAGGCATGTGGATGATTTCCATGTTTGATATATTATAGGAAATCTATAAAGAAAGAAACATAAGGTTCTTCAAAAACTCTAAACAACTAACACTAAAGATGGAAATATTAATTATTGAAACTTTAAATAGTAGGCTGTATAATGAAAATGGGGCATCGCACCCCATGACATCTTGGGATGGAAAAATGAGAAATTTATGGGCTAGGTTGAAGCTAGCTTCATTCATGGGAACGGATGGTAAAGATAGTACCAAAAAGAGTAAAGAAGATAGTACCAAAAAGAGGAAAGAATCTAAGTGGAATCCTCCCCCTATTTGTTGGTTCAAACTCAATTTTGATGAGACCTCTAGGGGTAATCTAGGGGTTGCTAGAATTTATTGTTGTATTAGGGACCATAAGGGTGTAATCATAGAAATATGGTCCAAATCAATTGATTATGCCTCTAACAATGAAGCCAAACTTCATGCTCTATTGGAAGGCCTTTAGTTATGTTCAAAAATAAAAATCATTAGCTTGGAGATAGAGGGAGACTCTACAATTATTATTAATACCTTTAGGAATAAAGGAATTCCAAATTGGACTCGCTTCTCTATAAATTATTGTAAATTTCTAAGTTTTTCAAGGAAATAATGGTGAATCATATCTTAAGAGAGGGTAACAATTTAGCAAATATGGGAGCAGATGGAATTAATGAAACATTTATTTTAGATGGGTCCTTTATACCTGAAGGCTATTACAATTATTCCTTGAAATGTATAGTGACATCATTCCTTTCACTTGACTTATTGTTCTTTTCAAAAATTTCTCTGTCAACACTTAATAAAGACTAGGTGGTAGATTTGGTAAGATTGGAAAAGCTAAAACTTGTCCTTCTTACACTTGAATAACACCTTGAATTGCTAAATTGGTCTTTTAGATATTATTTTAATGATATTTTTGGTAAGTTGATGCTCCCAAGCTTGGCAAAAAAATTTATATATAAGATATATTACTTAAAACCTAACTGGGTTTTGGGTTTTAAGGAACATAATTAAATCCTACTCTGTAAATTATCTAAAGAAGAATTTACAATTGCTCTCTTCCAAATGAATCCTGGTAAGTTTCCCGACTTGAATATTTTTTTAGCATGCTTTTTCTAGCAATGTTGGCACTTTCTGGGAGATGAAACTTATGATAAGGCTTTGGAAGGTGCAAGAACCTAAAGTAGTGAATCATACCATTCTGGCCTAAACGACTAAGCAAGAATCAAGTGAATTTTAATTTTTAAGGATTTCAAACCTATTTCCCTATCTAATGCTCTATAAGTTACTATCAAAAAACTCTATATAATAGTATTCAGAAGCTCCTTCATGTTCTCATAAGTGGGGAACAAATTAGATTCATTCAAGGTAGGTCCATTTATGATGGAATTATTAATTGAAGAAGCAATTCATTCCCTTGAGAATGATGGAAGTCATGGAATTTGATATTAGTAATGATTAAAATAAGGTGGATTTGATATTTCTCAGTAAATTATTAGAAGCATATGGGTTTTCTAGATCATGGATTAATCTTCGAATTTATTTCACTGCTCAAATTTTTGGTTCTAATTAATGGTACTCCTATGGGATTCTTCTCTCCTTCTAGGGGACTTAGGATGGAGGATCCTATCTTCTCCTTCCTTTTCATTCTTATGTTTGAAGCTTTTGGTAGAGCTATTAGCAAGAATCACTCTAACAATCTTATCAAGAGCATTCAACCTTCAAATAATAAGGACCCAACTACTCATCAATAGTTTGTTAATGACACTATGTTATATGGTCAAGCCAACATTAAAGAAGCCAAAGTTTATAAGAATCTCTTATGGAGTTACATGAAATCTATTGGGCAGGAAATTATTATATCTAAGTCAAAAATATTCTTCTTTAATTCATAAATACCAATTCAAATGGATATATATAAATTATTAGTTATTAAAATTAGATCTTTCCCTTGAAAATACTTGGGTAATCATTTAGACCTAGGTAAGAGAAACTTTATGGTTTGGGATAGCCTATTATAAAAAATTACATTAAGAATTCAATCAAGGAAGGGAAAATGGTTGTCCTCCATAAGAAGGATCACATCACTTAAATATATATTATCCAGTATTCCCATTTGTAAAAAAAATTCTATTCGTCTCCCAACTCATAAAAGGGATGCCCTAAATAAAATATTGAGATGGTGTTTTTTCCAAGGTTTTGAAAATAAAACTAAACTGTCCTAATGGAATGGGATAAAATATATAGGCCCAAAGATGAAGGAGATCTTAGGATAAGGAATTTAAGAGATCAATCTTTAGCTCTAGGAGAAAATTTAGTTTGGAGTATGCTTAAAAGCCCTCACCCAGAATGGGTCATGGTCCTTTATAACAAATATTTGAAGTCCAAGGAGCCAGAAGGTCTCTTTCAAACAAGAAACCCTCCTAGGGGCTCTAGACTATATAATATTATGCTCGATTATAGATTTATTATTCGGGACAATATTACATGGAAAATTAGTAAGGGTAATAAGGCTAGATTTTGATCATACTCCTAAGGAGGCCATCGTATCATTATAAAAATGGCCAAGCTTCAAACCTTTAGAAGGATCTTGGAAACTAACATAGGATCATATGTTAAAGATTATGTTTTCCTTGATAAGGACAATGCTGAAGGGTGGAGCTACAAATCCTTCAAGGATACCAGCATCCCCCTAAGTAAACTTTCCATTTTAAGTAATATCCTAAAAGCAAGAAGGATTACCTTCTAACAACAAGATGATGTTTTGGTATGGGATAGTTTTAAGAATGGTGAGTATACTCCTAAGGATGGTTATAACTACCTTACTAGTTTAAAGAGCCATCCTAAGATAGTTATCTATTAGTCATTATGGTAGGACACTCTCTTTATCCCTAAGGATAGAGCCTTTTCTTGGCTATCTTTTCAAGAAAAAAATCTTAATTATGGATGAGTTTAAAAGGATGGGATATGAAGGGCCTAGGTGATGCCCACTAAGTAAGAATGTGAAGGAATATACAATCACATCCTTCTAAATTATAATTATGTCTATCAATGTTGGGTTTGGTTCTTTCAGAAGATGGGGTTTATGTCATCATTACCTAATACTATCACTATCATTTTCCCAAACTTGGCCGAAGTTAAATTTTGCTAGTTTCTTCAAAAGCATGTGGATGATTTCCGTGTCTATTGTATTATAGGAAATCTAGAAAGAAAGAAACATAAGGTTCTTTAAAAACTCTAAACAACTAACACTAAAGATGAAAGTATTAAATATTTGTAACTTTAAATAGTAGACTATATAATGAAAATGGGGCATCACACCCCATGACATCTTGGGATGGAAATACAAGAAATTGATGGGTTAGGTTTAAGCTGGCATCATTCATGGGAATGGGTGGTAAAGAAAGTCCCAAAAGAGGAAAGAATGTAAATGGAATCCTCCCTCTGTTTGTTGGTTCAAGCTCAATTTTGATGGGACTTCTAGGATTAATCTAGGGGTTGTAATAATTGGTTGTTGTATTAGGGGCTATAAGGGTGTAATCATAAAAATATGGTCCAAATCAATTAATTATGCCTCTAACTATGAAGCCAAACTTCATGGTCTATTGGAAGGCATTTTTATGTTCAAAATTAAAAATCATTAGCTTGGAGGTAGAGGAACACTCTAAAATTACTATTAATACCTTTAAGAGTCAAGGAATGCCAAATTGGACTTGCTTCTCTATAAAGTATTCTAAGTTTCTAAGTTTTTCAAGGAAATAACGATGAATCGTATCTAAAGAGAGGGTAGTTGTTTAGCTAATAATTTAGTAAATATGGGAGCAAATGGAATTAATGAAACATTTATTTTAGATGGGTCGTTACTTGAATGCTAGTACAATTATTCCTTGAAATGTATAGTGACATCATTCCTTTCACTTGACTTATTGTGTTTTTCAAAAATTTCTTTGTCAATACTTAATAAAGACTAGGTGGTAGATTTGGTAAGATTGGAATAGCTAAAACTTGTCCTTCTCACACTTGAATAACACCTTGAATTACTAAATTGGTATTTTCACTTTATGATTTTAATGATATTTTTGGTAAGTTGGTGCTCCCAAGCTCAAAAAAAAGTTTTATAAATAGGATATGGACCAGTTAGTTATTACAATAAGCAGTGGATATCCCCATCAAATTGAGTTGTCCCAATAGGCTTATGGCTATCTATACTCCCATTACTTTGGATAGAATTTGATAGTTTGTTACTATTAGGAAAAAAGTCATCTGGAGGGTAGTTTTTCATAGCTTGGTAGGCCAATATATCAACTGTGCTAATAGGTTTCGAAAAAATGCCAACATAGTAGTAATGTTTTTTGTCATTGACCTCCATATTTATGAGGAATGGGGCCTTATTTCTAAACTATGTAGAAATTTATTTGCAAAGGAATTATAGGGGAACTTGGATAAAGTTATGGTGAATATTAGGATCAATCTTACTATCCCTCTTGTGGATAATTATGATGTCTTTTATATTTGAGGGGAACTAGTTCCTACCTACCCCATTATCTTCTCTAAAAATTTGGAAGGTTTCTAGCAGGACAGAGAAATGTATGAGCATAAGATTTTCTTCCTTTTGTTCTTCTATGATATTCTAGACCCTAGCGAGGATGGATGGCTAGAGTAATATTTGGTGGAGGAGGATGTCCAGGATGAACGTCCACTTCAAGAGGCCATTGTTGATTTAATGGAAGCTATTAGGGTTGAATTTGACTCTATGCCTTTATCTTAGAGTAGTCCTTGGGTCCTTGTTTAGAACTTCATGTACTTAGTTCGAGCTTATGGAAGCTAAGGTTTTCTCTTTAACTTTTACAAACTGATATGATCCTTTGAAACTTAAGGTTTTTTGGTATAATCATAACTTAAGATAAATATGGAATGGTTCATATATTTAATGATTTTCCTTTTTAGAGGATAAAAGAATAGCTTTACTATACCAATTAATCTTTATTTTATGTTAATTTGATGGCCTGAGACTTTTATTACCTATTTTTTTATGGTTTTTGGTTAGATAGTTTCTTATTATGGTAGAAGGGATAATGAGGCTAGAAAATATAATAGTTAAAATTTAAAATTAAAGTAGGAATATTGAAGGTTTCTTCTTTATAACAATATCTTCGGTAGCCATTGATGATTAGGAAGGTTAAGTCGATGGACAAGCCATTGTCTTGTTATGGTTTCTTTAGATATGGTTAGGTTGGTAATTTTCTCCAGGCTTTAGGATTTTTTGAATATGACAATTTTTGTTTGGAAGTATAATTAGTAGAGATAAATAACATTAGTTAGTATTTAAAATCATGACAAAGAAATATAGTGGTTCTTTGTCTATCAATATTATCTTTGTTGGATTTAGACAACTTTGGTGGGAAGGCTTTCCTCTCTGCATAGATTTATCAACTATGCTTTCTCAGGGCTCTCTAATAGTATGCATTATTTGAAAGATGCATGAGTACTTTTCCTTTGGTTGCTAATCTCCTATGTTTGTTTTCTTGATCTTTATGGTTTTGATCCTTGTGTAACAAAGAAATTCTAGAGGTGAATGCCAAGACAATTGCGTGGCTCTCTTTTGTTCTCCCCAATCATTTCTAATATATGGAGTGCGTGGTAGTTTGCATGTTTTTTGGTTGCTTTATTGGCACAAGTGGTCAGAGACTCTCAACTAAGGGGATAAGCTCTACAGAGAAAATCCCAGCCATTGAAAGATCGATGTTAAAGTCTTTGGACTATTTTTATTTCATACTTATTATATACCCTCCTATAATCTTGTTATTATAAGGGAGGGAGGCCATCCTTAAGGAGATATATGTAGTATAGAACACTTGCCTTCTACTAAGGAAAAAATATATTAGTCAAAATTAGTAATCATTAACCCAATTTAAAATAAAATAATTTTGTTGACACAATTCATTAGTGATGCATTGCTCTCAGTGAACACCTTTCTCCAATCAACCACCTTCTTATCACATTATAAAGCATTCTTTGATTCAGAATTTTTGTAAGCCTCATTACTAATTGACAAAAGACCCTTAAGACTAGGCACGTTCTCTATCTAGAAATCTTTTCCATACCAACTTATAGATTTCACCATTTATATAAATAAATTATTAAGAAAAACTATGTAAACACTACATTTAAATCAAACACAAAAGAGAGCATTCAATACAATAAAACAGAACTTTTTATAATATATACATAAGTATATATTTCATATTGCATAGCTTACACTCCAAATATTTACAGTACACATATCACGCGGCCTGGACCATTTCTAGGTTTTACATAGTTTTGATAATAATAACACACGTATTTCCATTGTAGCCATATTCTTCCATAATTATGAACTTAAAAAGTTCCAAGCTATGCTACATCTAGTTCATAGGAGGGTGGGGTGGATTCATGTCACAGTAGTCAAAGCCAAACCAGACATTGCTAGGCAGAAACATTCTGAAATAGAATGTATCAGAGACTGGGGAAACAATGCCATCCGAGTTCTTATGGAGAACCTTTGCCCACCCAGGCCTCCATTCATCAGCTCCAACCCTCTTGAGGTAAAGATAGCAGATGCCCCTCTGCATGCATGGCCCTTCCACCTCAAACCTATCAATTGCACATTTATCAAATGCCTCATACTTGTTCCACTGCTTATACTTCTCCTGCTTCCCCATGCTAGGGTTCCAAACGGGTTCTGGATGCTTCAAATTCTTGGCAACAACATGGTTTCCCTCTGAATCTCCAAACCTCACACCCACATGATCAGCTGTTGCAGCAGACGGTGCGCATGTTGTTTCAATCTCTACCGCATATGTGCAATTCCCCTGCATACAAACAGAGTTAGACAACGCATGTAAGGTTGCAACCATGTTAGTCACAATAAATGGTATTAAACCGCATTTGTTTTTTTGGATTTGTAATTTGACCAAGACCCATGCAATCAACTCTTCAAAATGGTATTTACAGATCTTAAAACTGTCCACAAGTTTATCTTGCTTGCCATCAAATCATATTTGAGTTCCCATTTAGTCACAACCAAGTACTTAAGCTAGAAAGAACCCACAAAAACAGACAATCAAACACTGAAATTCTCAAAAAATATTTACTGAAATTTTCAAAAAAAATTATGATGTTTTCGATCTTTTAAAAATTGGTCAACTTTACATTTTTATGGAAAGATAGTCCATCCATAAATATAGTCATATGACAAGCATTCTATCAAATCTGTTCTCGAAATGAGTGTTACTTATTTCCAACAATAAGATAGAAACAAGGAACAAGTGGATCAAAGTACTAAACCACACAAAATGAAGAACATGTACCCCAAAGCTTGGCTCATAGTGAGTACACTATGGCAACAGGAATACAAGTGGAAGAGGCGTATGTAAATTCTTAAAATTTTGAATTCTTCATTTGGATGCACCAAATTGGAATTGGAATACGAAGTAAAATAGGAATACGTATTCTAATTTTGACCCAAAAATGAGGTTTTGCAATTCCACCCAAATAGGTGTTATTGGAATACGTATTCCTATTCCACTTTTATTTATTTTAGAAAACATAAATTTTGGGTCCACGAATTCCCCATCAAATATTGGCTGAACCAAACAGAGAACAAGAATACGTAGCCCTATTCTCTATTCCAGAATAAGTATTCCAGAATAGCTATTCCTATTCCCGCAACCAAACGGACTCTAAAGGTATGTCTAACAAGCTCCCACATTTGATTCCCAATGGTTCAACTCTAGTTCTCATTTTAACATAACACTACAACCCTAAAAAAGACTTGTCACCAGCTAAAGTAATTCAATATATTGCTCAATTGTAATGTCCTAAGAATATATCAAACCTTTTGCTGGCCTGGTAGCATGGTTGCTGGAGGTCTAATGGCTAACATGGGCGTCACGAACAGGAGGAGAATCAATGCCAACATTGTGCTAACTTCCGAGTTGTGAGAAGACATTGGCAATCTAGAAATATCACAATCAACTAGTGAGTACTGCAATGCATATACATGGACAAAGGTTATAGCAAGTATATATAGATCTTAACGCTACGTGGATATAGATCTTAATCTTGATAAGCTGGATAGCATCTTTGATTAATCTCAGACAAAGCTAAACAAAGAAAAAGATGTCTTCTCTTCTGTACTTTTCTAGCCCACAATTTTGTACAAGGAGGTTGCATTGCTTATAGCTTTAAATATTCTGTGCATCCACTCAACAAGTTGATACACACTTTGTTGAAATTTAATGGATATGAGATACTATTTGTGACCGATAAAGAAACAATGATTGTTAGTTACTTGTCATGCAAGCTGCATTGTCGTTAATCCAAGGAGACATATTGCAAAAACAGAGAATATGTAAATTCAGAGATATCTCTGCACCTTCAACAAAGTAAGATTGAGATTGAAGAGACATTTCAACATTGTGAAGCTATCAAAGAAGGGCAGGCAAGTAGGGACATTTGCGGCTATATCTGAAGACGATAACCTTTGAAGTATTTTCGAACATAAATAATGCAAAATGAAGTCTCTTTTGTCAGATTTCTTGGATCCTTTCACATGGCATATCCAAAATCCATGTGGGTAGTTTACATTTTGTAAGGGATTTAGCCAAATATGTCTTTTGTCCACTCAGAACACGATCTTTTGACTTCACATATATAGCTAATTAGAAAAGTAATCAGAAGATTCCCCAACACAATGTTTTTCTATTGTTATATTCCTTTCAATGACAAGGAAAGGGATAATAACCACATTGAGAAAAGGGAAAAGGAATATCGCCCTGTTACAATCAAAATAATTGTTTTTAGTACAGTGAATTCGGTGGATAACTCTCTCTATTTGTAGAAATCGGGAACAAGGAAAAGTAGGAAAGAAGAGCAATTATAACAAAGTTGAGTGATTGGCTTTAGCGTGGAATAACTTTACTTCGATATAGAAATATAACCATATAATGAACGAGTACACTCGAAGATGTTTATTTTAAGATTATACAATTATATTTGGTAATGAGTTTTTTAAATATTAGATAAAATATATTATGAAATTGGGCTAATATTTACTTCCTAGACAATTCTACATTGTGTTCGATTGGGCTCTGTCTTGTGGCCACAAATGTGCTTAGAGCTTTTCGGCTTGGCATTTATAGTCTCTTAAAGCTCAAGTACTTACAGTAAGAGCAACTCTACTTGACATTGCTTTGCCTTGTCCCTATTTGGAGATTCTACCTCTAGGTGGCCCTTGAGTGGGGCGAGGTTCATTGCTAGTGGTGGCAATGGGTTTTCCATCGATAGGTAGTGGCGGTGGTTTGCCACATTTATCAAAGTGGTTGCCTTTGATCACTAGTGCTTTCCGTAATGAGGATCGAAGATAAAAAGGAGGGAGAAGTTGAAAAAAACAACATGGTCGGTGTCTAATGTCATCCCAAACCCCAATGTTGTATTGTATAAACTAGATGACTAGGGCCCCTTTGTCTCCCAATAGTGTTGCTCTCAACCCTTAGCAACTAATAGTAATTAATGCACATATTCAATTAAAAAGGTTTACAAAAAAAGTGTTTGGTATATATATGTGTCTTATCAAAATCATAAGTGAGAAGTAATTAAAATTAGAGGTTTTAAGTTGAACTGCAAATACGTAAAACTCATATTTTTATTAAGTAGTTATTTTCATATACTAGATTACTTTAGAAAAGTTAGGGGAGCCAAAACCACATTATGGGATGACTTATATGAAGGGTAGATCAAAAACCTATAACCCATCCTCATAATAAAGAACAACACATGTCACCAACATTTTCCAACTTGATATTAGAGAAACAATAGAACACTTGACACTGTTAAACATCAATCCATAAGATTTTCCTTATAACCCTCTATTAAGAAGGATGTGGTGAGAAGAAACTTTGAGGTTATGTCAATGACTTCATGAATGACAAGCTAATGGCTAGGATATCTTGGTAAATTCATTTGACTTAATTTTTTTAATGGAACAAGAAACACTCCCCTAATGATTGAGGATAAACTATAAATATTGGAATTCCATTGATATCATCTTTCTTTATATCTAACTCTAAGAATAAGAAGAGGTGGTCACTAAGGAAATGGTGTCTTAGCATTATAGTAACAAAAAATTACTATTGATAAGTTAGTAGATGGGAGATGCAAGGAAGATGATACCTCTTCTACAAGGTCTAGTGATATCACACCCTATTAGGGGATCAAGGGATTTATTGAAAATATTGATTGTTTATCATCAAATCAAAAATATGAGAATAGAGATTGTGTTATCTTTGTTCTCCATAGAAGGCAACCCTATTTAATGAGGAAATTTTACTACGATCAGGTATTGTGATATTTTAGATAATAGTTTAATAGTTGTTGAGTTTCTTGAATTGTAAGTAAAACGTATATTATTACAAAAATGGAAAAATATTCCAATAATGCAGAGAAGATAGAAAATGATGTGAATGCAAAATATTACTCAAAGAAACATGAAAAATAAAACCCTAAAGGGACAAAATTTGGTAGAAAAAATAAAATACACTAGACATATGCACTCCTACCAGCACAAAGACCTAGCTACAACTCCAATCCAAGTCAGAAGAGAATAGAAAATCCATCAATCTTATGCAAGAATAGCTTCGATGCCTTAGCATTGTTACATGAAGAAAAAAGGGAAGAAAATAGCAGCAGAATGGAAAAAACAAGGTGGCCTTCACAAGTCTATCCAGGCATCTAGATCAGAGACTGGTCCAAAAGAAAAACAACCATCTATGATCCCCTCAAAATCCCTTGGAGCCACTCAATATATAAATATCAAGGAGAAGGATGGTAAGTTGTTTAAAATAGGAAAGCAACTAAGGTGCAAAAGATAATAAACCCTAGAGTGACATGTGCAACTAATTCTAGTAAACACAACAAAGACTAAGTCTAGCTCAAGGCTCAAGGCTCAAGGCCTATAATCTAGGCAAACTCCTAGGCACACTATTAGGGTGTGTGAACCAAGTTGGTGTACAAAAATGTGGACACCCCATCAAAAACATGAAAATTTCTCAATAACCGTATTGGGTTATTACCCAGTTGGGTTATTTTAAAATTCAAATGTGGTTTAGGATTAGTATCCAAGCCTACTTGTAATAATTAAACATAACCTGGTTGGGTTTTTTTAATTAAATTACTTTAAAACCCGATTAGTTTTTTTAAAACATATTTCATATTACTTGAAACCCAATTGGGTTTTGGGTTTTAAGAAATATAAGTTATAATTGTTGCCCATGTCTAAGGGCATTTTTATACCCTCAAACAATAGTACTAGCATGTAGGCAATAGTGAGAAGCAAAAACCTGATTGGGTTTACAAGGAAAATAGTATTTTTTTAGCATTTTTGTCCATGGCGCCTTACAAAAAAGTTATGTCTTCATTCTCCTTGTTTTTTATGTATTTTTCCATCATAGTTTGCAATTTTTTTTTGTAATTTATAATATTTGTAATTATTTTTTAAATTTTTTAATATTAGATGCATCAATGAATCCAAGAAAATGCCTATAAACCCTCTACACATACCATTATATCATGTAAATAATATGCAAGAGAACCTCATAAACTGCCTTAGACAATAGTGCTCACATTACCCAAATGGTCAATAGGTTGTGATCACCTACACTTTCTCACCACTCAACCCTAGCGAATACACTTGAACAAATGGCCCAAAATGTGAATAAGGTGTCTAGGGAGGTTACAAAATGGGGTTCATGGAGGGATAGGTTTCAAGCATTTTATGTTGACAAATTATCATATCAGCAAGTAAAAGATAAGGACATAAAGAAAGATAGTATGTGTGCTTTTTTCACCAATCCTATATCTAGCAACTCCCTATTACACACAACCAAAACTTTTCCTATTCATCAGTGCACTCATTCTGGGATGAAATCATATTTTTGGGATAGGTAGTATATGGTATTTGACCTACCACTATGTAATAATTATGAGGTACCTCTATATTTTTTGAGAAAGCTATAATACATGATTTCATCCTTGGTGAGAAGCCAAATTACTTTGGCATCCATAAATTCTAGGGTAGAGGGAGAGGCTCTACGCAAGATAGACTTGGGGCTCATAGGGTGGTACCACAACATGAGAAGAAACGTACAACATGAAAAACTATGCTTCATGTTGTGCTCCCAATAATTGTAAATTAGTCTATTGATTTATAGACTCTTCATGCCACTGCATCATTGATAGATGCCATCACTAAGCATGGCTCACAGTTAGGTGGTCTTACTTCAACTACAACACATCAACCATCATCAGATGCACCTTTACATTCATCTCAACCTATGGAAGCTCCATCATCATCACCTACACCACTAGTGTCATCTCTGCTTGTGCCACCTACATTGTCATCACATGCATCATTATTGTCTTTAGGGCCCAATCAAAATTTTTGTTTTAGTTTTCAGAAAATATGTGATGGTATGAATAGTGGGACTACTCAAGATGGAATGTCATCTTATCCATGTGTGCATAATAGGCATACTTGTTATGCATACAGAGGTGGGGATTTCACACTCATGGATGATTTGATGATGATGGTCTTCAGTGGAGAGGAGACATAGGTTTGTTTGTTTTAGTTTTGACATGATATTATTTAATCACCTAAACATCATAAAAAAAATTTTAAAAAATTATGCTATTGAGTACTCTAGATTGATATGTGAACAATATGCAATGCAGGGTGTAGCAAGCAATACAAGAACATCATAGAGTATTTATTCTGTGAGAGATGTGAGGTTAGGAGCAAGAACACCAAAGGTTAAAAAATTTAAGAATTCTTAAAAGTACAATAATACATTGGTGTTGAAATATCATTTCTTAATTTGTATGACACTAACAATGAAAGTTTCCCTAAATGTTGTTTTTTAATTTTCTTACAACCTGCATCCTCCATATACCCATCCCCATCGAAGAACCTATCAACCTCCAATTCTTCAACTATCCTTCAACTATCTTTCAACTATCCTTCCAATCTTGTCCTTCAAGTCCTTCTTATGTCTTCTTGCCCTCCTATGATCTTCTTGTTGTTCTTGTGCCTTCTTGATATTTACAACATTTTCTCATATTTATAACAATACTCTTTACTATTTTATAGGGCTTGTCGGGGGCTGATATTTTTTGAGTTGATGATGCTCCACTTTTTGTCATTAACTTTGGCCTTGACAACTATGCAGTATCAAAGCTTGCACACATATCAAGTTTACAATTTGAGTTGAACTCATGAAGTATCTTATTTATTCCTCTTATGTTATTTTTTTTTTCTTTAGGGTACTCTACAAAGCTCAAGGTTGGGAGGAAAGGGAAGGAAATTAGCAAGAACACCCAAACAAAAAAATGTATTAAATATAAGTCAAGTTTATATTTTGAAATTTATTATGAATGAATGAATATACATGTACTCAAGGTTGATGAATATGTGCTGACTTGTCTATTGAATATATGTAGAAACAATTGAGTTTTGTAGAGTTGATGAATGTGCTTGATATTACTAATGTTGAGGAAAGGGAAGAGATAAAATTTCATATTTTCCTTCTATTGAATTTTAGATTATAGTATGCATTGTTTCTATATACATGTATTAAACAGTTACATTTACAAATGAGTGCATGTTTTTTTTTTTTCATTTTTATAATAATTATCAACAATTTTGGCTTATTACATGTGTTATTTATCTTCTACCCAATACAACATCCTTTGGGACTTTGTACAAATCCATTCCCATTTCATTTTTTTAGGAGTCTTGAGCATCAAAGATGGGGTCAAACACAACAGAGGCCATAGGTATGCATGTAAATTCTTAATTGAAGCATTCTAATATTTTATCACTTACCATGCAAGTTTTGCCTCATACCACTACTAATTTTTTAGTGGTTGTGCCTCCTGCTAGCATAGGAGATCCATCTCAAGCTGTAGTATGTATTCCTTTTACTCTATTTTGAATTCCTAATTCCACTCTATAATTATAACATGTTTATCACTTACCATACAGGTTGTGCATCATACTAGCATTGACTCATTAGTGGTTGTGTCTCCTACTAGCATGAAAGATTCAACTCAGGCTACAATGTGTACTTTTTTTTTGCTCTATTTGGAATCCCTAATGCCACTCTTCAATTCTAACATTTTATCACTTACCATATAGGTTGAGCTTCATAACAGCATTAGTTCATCAGCAGTTGTGCCTCCTTCTAGCACAAAAGATCTAGCTCAGGTTATAGTATGTATTTTTTTTTAACTCTATTTAGAATAACATTTTATCAATTACCATATAGGTTGTGCCCCGTATTAGCACCATTTCAGCATTGGTTATGCCTCCCATGAGTATGGATTCATCAGCAGTTATGTCTCCCATTGTCACTCTATAGGAGTCCCATCTATCCACAAAGGAGCCCAATGTCATTATCATTTAGTCTAAGTGTGGGACAAAGACATGAGGTAATCAACAACTCAACTATCCACAATTTTGAACCAACTCAACTATCCACAATTTTGAACCTAGTTTTTAGTTATTTTCATTTTACTTATAGATAAGATATTTGATATAGCATTTGAATTTTTCTTCTGTAGACCTCTGACAAGCCACAAACTCCATCAAAGAGACTCAATTTTGATGATCCAACATAGTCATAGATATTCATAGAGATATACATATGTAGTTGTGGTCATTACATGACATTGACATATATTTGACTTTTGTATTGTATATATTTGAGATTTGTCTTTTGCACATTGTTGGAAATCTGATTGAAAAGCTAATTATTGTTGAAGATCAAAGAGGGAGATTGTTGTAAAAGAATGTTTTCAATCATTTTTTTTCCATTGATGTGAAACCTTCTATGTGTAGGGATGATATTTTCTTATAAGATCCAAGCACTATCACTTAGTTAATTGATGAAGAGGATTTGATCAACAAGGAAAGGTTGAGTTATGATGTTGTAATGAAATGTAAGGATCAGTTAAAAAAATGGTTAAGTAATGTATTGATGACATATGTTAAGTTGTAACAAGATTGATTGCAAAGCTTTAACTAAGATCATCAATTGAAGTTGAGCAAGTCAATTGAAGCCAAGCAAGTTAGTTGAAGCCAAGCAAATTCTTAGTAGAAGTTGAGTAATAGATTTTTGTAGTGTGTGTCGAGTGATCTTCAAATGCTGAGTAAAGATCAGGTGCCGAGCATTAGAAAATTTTCAGTTAGTGTCGAGTGATCTTCAAGTGCCAAGCATCAAGAAAAGCATAGTTGATGCCGAGTAACACAATATGTTCCGAGCACTAGTATTTCAATAGTGTTGAGCTACTGCATTATTTCAAATGATGAAGATTCACCAATTCTGAGTCAACATAGTGGTTGCATTGAATTTTGTGAATGAGTTGGAAGATAAGGATGATGAGTTGTTGGCACAAAATCTTATGTAAACCGTTGTTGGGAAAATTCTAAAGGATTATTCAAGAAGTTTCTAGAGGAAACAGAATATGGGTTAGATACAATGAATCCTACCTAATCCATGCAAATTGAAATTGAAGAATGGAAGGATCGAGCAAGAAAAATAAATCCAAGACTTCTATTTAAGAAGTTATAGACCAAGAAGTATAGAGCTTTTGATATTGTTGCTACTGAAGTGCCAAATATACGAAGTGGTTGAAAGGGTGTCAAGAAGGAGACATCTAGGAGAAGGAAGAGCACATAGGATCTCCTTCTAAAAGTGGTCATGAAGAGATGATTGCACTGGTACATTGAGTATAAAGACTCAAGGAGACAAAGTTTGAAAAAAAGGGCAAGCTATTAAGAGTTGCAGAGATTGAAGACCAAGCAAGGGTATGAGCTAAGAAGTGATATGAGATCTGCAAGATAAGTTGTATGTTGTAGTCAGGTCAAGATTTTTTAATACTCTCTAGCAATTGTATTAGATCTAAAAATCCTATGGACTTAGGTTGGCCTAATAGCCATTTTTAAATCCTCTAACAAGGTGGCATTCCTAGTGAATGTTCTAAAGTCCTCTAATAGGGTCCACTTCTAACAGGCTGGTTAAATCCTCTAACAAGGTCACGTTTAACAGTGTTTTATGAGCCTTTAACAAGGCAAGCCTTTCACAGGGCATCACTTCAAAAGGGGAGAATTGAGTAGCAAGTTGCTGGTAGTTTTTCCCAAATTGGGTTTCCACATAAATCACCATGTCATGTGTTGATTTCTTGTGTGTTATACTTGCACGATGATTTACAGTAATTTGCTGATTAGATAAGTCATAGCTTGGATGAATGAATGGTTGAATTAGTTTAGTACACGTGAAGGAAAGTTTGAATTGGACAATTGGACCTTGAATAACTGATTCACACCCCCCCCCCCCCCCCCTCTCAATTATTCTAAATTAATTCTAACAATTGGTATCAAAGCCTTCTGCTGATTTAGTTTAGGTACTCGAAGAAAGAAGATCAAGATGTCCAAGAGAGAAGTTCCCAAGCTCAACAAAGACAACTTTTCTACATGGCAGAGTTTGATGAAATTGCACCTTGGATCAATAGGTGACTATGCACAAACCTCAATTGATGTAAATCCAGTAGGACCCCTTACTGCAAATGACTTTAAAAAAAAGGAGCATAACCAAGCAATGTTGGGGATTGCATCTGCACTTATCTATGCTGAATATGATGACATCAAGGACTATAACACTGCATTCAAAATGCAAAAAACTTTATCAGATATCTATGGAGGCAATCAGAATGTCCAGAGAGCAAAGAGAGAAAGCCTAAGAGGGAAGTTTGATGACATGAAGATGGAAGAAGGTGAACATCCTGCTCAATATGCTGCAAGAATAAAAGAAGTGGTGAGTACAATAAGAAGTCTAGGTGGACAATTGGAAGAAGAAACAGTGATTAGCAAATACTTAAGAACTATGCTCCCTATCTATGCTATTAGATTTTCAGCCATCCAAGAACTGAGTTGTGTACAAGGGAACACGCTAACTTTTGAAGGAATAGTTGGAAGACTTACTGCATTTGAGCTATCCAATTTTGACAACTACAGCCCTAAGAACCTTGAATCTACTTTTAAGGCCAAGTTGACAATAATAGATACTAAGGAGGACACATCAAGCAAGAGAAGAAGAAAAGGAAAATATGCATCTAGTAATAGCAGCACAGATGAGGAAGATGTGGAACAATTAGAAGCACTCCTGGCCAGGAGATTCCATAGAGGTAAAGGAAAATTCAAAGGTAAGCTCCCTATCATATGTTTCAATTGCAATGAAGTAGGTCATATAGCTGCAAGATGTCCACAGAAGAAAAACTCTAAAGAAGGAAGCAAGTTCAGGAACAAAAGAGAAGATGGCAACAAAGATTACAAGGAGAAAGGCAAGAGATGCTACATTGTTGAAGAAGACCCTAATGAAAATGATGATGAAGTAGTTAGATGAATTAGACAAAGATGAAGATGAAGCTACAACATTGGTTACCTGTTTGAAAAAGAATGACAAGTGGATCATAGACAATGGATGCTCACATCACATGACAGGGGATAAAAGTAAGTTCATTACCTTTACTCAATATGATGGAAATAGTGTTAGATTTGGTAATGATGCCCCATGTCAAATCAAAGGAAAAGGCTCTATCAAACTTACAGAGAAAATTTCATGTGATAATGCATACTATGTTGAAGGATTAAACTACAACTTGTTGAGTGTATCACAATTAGGCAATGTAGGTTGCAAAGTTGAATTTGGAAATAAAACTACCAAGATTTATGACACTAATGGAAATCTGATAGGAAAGGGTGAACAAATTAGGAGTAATCTGTTTTACCTAGATATGGAAGATGCAACATGTCTTGTTATTAGACTTGATGATGTGTGGTTGTGGCATAAAAGGTTGTGTCATGTCAACTTTGATAATCTGATTAGTATAAGAAAGAAAAAGAAAGTTAGGGGATTGTACAAGTTGAAGAAACCTGAAAACACAATGTGTAAACAATGTCAACTGGGGAAAATGACTAAGTCTAATTTCAAAAGCAAAACATACACTTCCAAATAAATACTAGAATTAGTTCGTGCAGACTTGTGTGGCCCAATAGAAGTGCAAAGCTACCTAGGAGATAGATACATAATGCTATTTGTAGATGATTATTCCAAGATGATGACTACTATTTTCTTAAAGCAAAAATCTGATGCATTCCAAATGTTCAAGTGGTATTTGGCTAGAGCTGAAAAGGAAATAGGAAAGAACTTGAAATGCCCAAGGTTAGACAGAGGAGGTGAGTTCACATCAAGAGAGTTTGAAACATTTTTCAATGACAAAGGTATTAAAAGGCAAACATCAACACCAAGAATTCCACCATAGAATGGTATTAGTGAAAGGAAAAATAGGTCAGTGATTGACTGTGCAAGAACCTTGATGATGGAGAAAAATGTTTCACTAAAATACTGGAGAGAAGTTGTAAGTACTACAGTCTACACAATGAATAGAGTTCAAGTCAAGAAAGGTACAAATGCAACGCCCTTTGAATTGTGGTATGGTCATTAACCTAATGTTAAACATTTCAAAGTGTTTGGTTGTAAATGCTATATTCTAAAAGACACTAGAAATGGCAAGTTTGATGCAAAAATTGATGAAGGCATATTTCTTGGATACTCCACTAAAAGTAAGGCATATAAGTGTTTGAATACTAACACTAACAATGTTGTGGAGAATGCAAATGTAAATTTTGATGAGCATGTAGAAGTTTAGATTGATTAGACAAATCAAACAAAGGATTATAGATCCTTTGTATACTTCTATGAAGGAATAACAGTAGAAGGAAATGCTACAAATCAAGTTGGGAATCAACAACAAACTTCAGTATCTAACGAGTCTCAACTAGTGAATGTTGAGTTACATTCAGAAGCTGAGCTGCAGAATGTGAAAAATACACATTCTAATTCTGAAAATCGTATGCAAGAAAGAAATGACAAAATGCCAAATGAAGAAGAATGAAATGACTCTGAAGCTAAAGGATCAAATGTGGAAAGAAGGACTGAACCCAGATTAGCCAAGTATGTAAGAAGACATCACCCTACAGATCAAATCATTGGTGATAAGGATGCTAGACCAATGACAAGGAATAGGCTCAGGAATGAATCGTGTCTACTAAGCAAGGTTGAACCCAAAATAGTAAAAGATGCACTACAAGATGATGATTGGTACAAAGCCATGAAAGAAGAGATAGATCATATTGAAAAGAACAAAACTTGGTCTCCAGTTCCTAGACCAGCTGATAAGAATGTGATTGGTACCAAATGGGTGTTTAGGAACAAATTTGATGAGAATGGTGAAATAACTAGAATCAAAGCTAGATTAGTTTGCAAAGGCTATGCACAAGAAGAAGGACTAGATTATGGAGAGACATTTGCCACTATTGCAAGAATGGAAGGAGTAAGAACATTACTTTCATATGTTTCATATAAAGGTTTCAAAGTCTACCAGATGGACGTGAAGTTAGCTTTTTTGAATGGTATACTAGAAGAGGAAGTCTAAATAGAACAACCAGAGGGATTTGTTGATGAGAAGAACAAGGACATGGTCTACAAGCTACACAAAGCACTTTATGGATTGAAGCAAGCACCTAGAGCATGGTATGAAAGGTTGCACAAATATCTTGTAAAGATAGGATTTGAAAGAATTGATGACAATAGCAACTTATACATCAAAGCTGAGGAAGGTAAAGACATTTTGATATCATAAATCTTTGTTGATGACATAATATTTGGAGGAAAAGATGTTTTATGCAAAGATTTTGCTGATCAAATGAAGCATGAATTTGAGATGTCAATGTTTAGAGAAATCAAATTCTTTTTTGGCTTACAAGTACATCAGTTGAAGCATGGCATATTTGTGACCTAATCCAAATACATCAAGGAAGCACTCAAAACATTTGGGCTAGAAGATTCAAAATTAGTTAGCACACCAATGGCAACAGGCCATAAACTATCCAAGAATGATGAATCTACTAAAGTAAATCAAACATTGTATAGGTCAATGATTGGAAAGCCACAATATGTTGTACAAAGTAGACCAAACATTGCATTAGCTATTGGAATAGTAGCAAGATTATCTTCCAATCTAAAAGAAAATCATTTAATGGTAGTGAAGAGAATATAGAGATACCTGAAAGGAACTAATGACTTTGGTCTATACTACAAGAGGAATCAGAAGTTTGAACAAAAAGCCAACACTCATGTAGATTGGTGAGGTAACATTGATGATAGAAAAAGCACCAGTGAAGGAGCACTTTTCTTAGGAAAAAGGTTGATCACATTGACAAGCAAAAAGAAAAGTTGCACCTCACAGTCTACTATTGAAGCTAAATATGTGGCAACTACTATAAACTGCACCAATATTATATGGATCAAATAGTTGCTACAAGGTATGAAGGAAGAGGTAATTGAGCTAGTGACAAATTATTGTGATGATACAAGTGTTATCATTATATCGAAGAACCCAGTTATGTATGTTAAAACTAAGCACATTGCAATCAAGTATCACTATGTAAGAGAACTAGTAGAAGACAAACAAATGAAGATGGAATATGTCAGCTCAAAGGAATAGATTGCTAATATCTTCACAAAAACACTACCTAAAGATGCTTTTAAGTATGTTAGAGGTAAGTTAGGGGTGATACCCCTAACTAAGGCTACTTGAACCAAAAAGAAAGTATGCCCTGCATCAAATAAGCAGAATGTTAAAGATTTTATGCATTGATGCAGAGGATGTTTACTTTGGGATCCATGCCTAAAGTAGTAGAAGTGCTGAAATTTCAAATCAGTCACAAGTAAGGTGATAGAGGGAGACATTAAATGAACCTGTAAAAGCTACATCTGTATATTAAAGATGCTAATAAGTCTTTGGCATTGTTGTCAAAGAGGGAGAAGTGAACAACTGATCAACAATTGTTGAAGATAAAAGATAGAGGGAGATTTCAGAGGTTGATCAGAACAACAGAAGATGAATAATACAGAGGAAGAAAGATAAAGATAAAGAATACAGTAGCAAAGAGGGAGAAGTGAAATGAAACAATTAGAATAGTAGTAGGAGATGTGATGTTAGAATTTACTTTTTGGCATTTGACTTACTATTCTAACATAGTAAGCTTTTGGTGGAATAGTTTAGTCTGATGATTGATCAGTTTGGTTTGCCATCAATGCCAAAGAGGGGGATTGTTGGAAATCTAATTGAAAAGCTCATTATTGTTGAAGGTCAAAGAGGGAGATTTTTGTAAAAGAATGTTTTCAATCATTGTTTTTCCATTGATGTCAAACCTACTATGTATAGGGATGATTTTTTCTTATAAGATCCAAGCACTATCACTTAGTTGATTGATGAAGAGGATTTGATCAGAAAGATGTAACAAGAGCACCTAAAGGAAAGGTTGAGTTATGATCTTGTACTGAAGTGCAATGATCAGTTAAGAAAATGGTTAAGTAATGTATTGATGGCATACATTAAGTTGTAACAAGGTTTACTGCAAAGCTTTAACTAAGATCATCAGTCGAAGCCGAGCAAGTCAGTTGAAGCTAAGCAAGTTAGTTGAAATTGAGAAAATTCTTAGTAGAAGCTGAGTAACAGATTTTTGTAGTGTGTGCCGAGTGATCTTCAAATGTCGAGTAAAGATCGGGTGCTAAGCATCACAAAAATTTTAGTTAGTGCCGAGTGATCTTCAAGTGTCGAGCATTAGGAAAAACATAGTTGATGCCGAGTAACACAGTATGTGTCGAGCACCAATATTTCAATAGTCCTAAGATGCTACATTATTTCAAATGATGAAAATTCAACAAATCTAAGCCAACATAGTGGTCATTGAATTTTTTGAATGAGTTGGAGGATAAGGATGATGAGTTGTTGGCACAGAATCTTATGTAAACAGTTTTTGGGAAAATTCTAAAGGATTATTCAAGAATTTTTTTAGAGGAAACAAAATATGGGTTAGATACAATGAATCCTGCCTAATCCATGTGCATTGAAATTGAAGAATGCAAGAATTGAGTAGGAAAAGGAAATCCAAGACTTCTATTTAAGAATTTATAGACCAAGAAGTATAGAGCTATTGATATTGTTGTTGCTGAAGTGCCAAATCTACGAAGTGGTTGAAAGGGTGTCAAGAAGGAGACATCTAGGAGAAGGAAGAGCACAGAGGCTCTACTTCTACAAGTGGTCATGAAGAGATGATTGCACTATTATAATGAGTATAAAGACTTAAGGAGACAAAGTTTGAAAGAAAGGGCAACTTGTTAAGAGTTGTAGAGATTGAAGGCCAAGCAAGGGTATGAGTTGAGAAGTGATCTAAGATCTACAAGATAAGTTGTATGTTGTTGTTAGGTCAAGATTTTATAATACTCTCTAGAAATTGTATTAGATCTAAAAATCCTATGGTCTTAGGTTGGTCTAATAGCCATTTGTAAATCCTCTAACAGAGTAGCATTCTTAGTGAATGTTCTAAAGTCCTCTAACAGGGCCCACATCTAACAAGGTGGTTAAATCCTCTAACAAGGTCACATTTAACACTACATTGTAAGCCTTTAATAGGGCAGGCCTTTCACAAGGCATCACTTTAGAAGGTTGAGAATTGAGTAGCATGTTACTGGTGGTTTTTCCCAAACTGGGTTTTCACGTAAATCACTATGTCATGTGTTGATTTCTTGTGTGTTATACTTGCATGATGATTTACAATAACTTGCTGATTAGATAAGTCATAGCTTGGATGAATGAATGGTTGAATTAGTTTACTACACTTGAAGGAAAGTTTGAATTGGACAATTGGACCTTGAATAACTGATTCACCCTCCCCTCTTAGTTATTCTAAAGTAATTCTAACACGCATTTGATATTTCTATTGTACACATTCAACTTTTGTATTGCACCGATGAGACATAACATCTTTTGTAACTATATGATTGATATGACACAATATATTATTTAGTTTGATATACAATAAACTTGAATTTCCATCCAACTTGTTCAATGTGTGCATACAAACTTGCATTTCATCTTACTTTCTTGCAATTAATCAAACACATGAATATTCATTATTTTATAAAGAAAATGTAACATGTTTATCAAATTCATTATAACATGTAATTAAACTCATATATCACTTATTTTGATGTAATAAGATATGAGCAGTAAAAACATGTCATGATTTTTGTATTTTTGTCAAAGATCGCAGTTGGATGGTGCTTAGAGAGCCTTAGGGATGCTTTTGTTCAGTGTGGTCGATAGCGTTAGAGGGACATTGTGGCTAAAACAAGGTTGGCCCTAGCCTAAACCTAGCCAACCAAAGCTAACTTAGTAAATGATTTGATCCTTGGACCAATGATTTGAAATATAGACAATGTTTCTCATTTGAATTGAGCAATACTACAACTTTTGGCATTAGGCAAGAAAGGGATGCCAAATCCAAAAAATGTTGAATCTCTTAAAACTAAGATTAGTTAATATAGGAATAGACAATGTATTCTTGTAACACCTAATAGCTCATTAATACCTCGCATGAGCTCAAAGATACGCTCACTCAAAGATCACAACCTAATGGTGTTTAAACACCCTTAGGGATGCTTCCATTCAGTGTGGTTATTATCATCTTGGGGAGATAGTAGCTGAAATGAGGTTGTCCCTACCCTAAAATTGGCCAACCAGAGAAAATAGATCATATGATTCTATCCTAGGACCAATGGTTTGAAATATAGACAACCTTGCTCATTTGAACAAAGCAACACTACAACTTTTTGCATTAGGTGAGAAAGGGATGCCAAATCTTAAAAAAATTGAATCTCTTAAAAATGAGATAGGTTTTTGTAGGAATAGACAACATGATCATATGCCAGGTGACAGTTTTTCAATACCTTGCATGAGCTTAGAGATATGTTCGCTAAAATATCGCAGCTCGATCATGCGTAGTGACCCTTAGGGAGACTTCCATTTGGTGTGGTTGATAGCATCCAAGGGATGTCTAAGTGGTGTAGTACAAGTGATTGAAGGTCCAATATAACATGTAATATACATAATTAATCAAATGAGGTGTAGGAAAGAAGGGTTGAGGGGTGTATAGTGTGAGAAAGCTTTGTTGGAGGGTATAAAGTTGGTGCAAGGGTATACCAACAAGTGATCTGCCTTAACAAGGGATAACTTTTTGAGTTGATGTTGATTATATATGTTGAATTGAAGGCATACATTAAAATAATTAGTTTTGAAAGTTATTGGAGAATGAATTTCTAGAAGACCCTAGTTGTTAGGAACAAGTGGTCACTACAACATTTGGGATCAAATTACGATGGTAATTTGCAATGGCAGTGTTATTTCTGTTTGATTTTTTATTATATTTTTTCAAGTTCCCCTGACACCATCGCTTGCATGATTATAAACAAAAAAAAAAAGAAAACACATTCCCCATTTGGTCAATATTGATCATTCCCACGTGGAGAGTTGTGAAGGAGTTGAAAGAGTGTGGAGGGAGTTGAAAGATGTTAGTACTGGCCAGAGATGCCAAGTTTTCCATGTCTGTGACATTAAATTGTGCCCTTGCTCTACATTTGTCATTTTTTGATCTCCAAATGTAGTTGTACACAAAGAGGAGCTAGGGAAAAGTGAAACTAGGGAAAAATCAAGCCAAGAGGATACATTTGGGCTACAACTTAGCATTGTGAGGATTCATATGTGCTACAAAAAATTGTGTTGCTCAAAGAAGTGGGTTACAATTTCCTTAGGGTATCATTAATGGTGTTTTGCATTATTCTGGTTACAAATGGTATACATACTATTCTTGCACCAAGTTTTTGCATTTTTTGATGCACTCTCTCCCTCTTTGACCATTTCATTTTAAATCCTCATTATTGTGTTACTATATTATCTCCAAACGGGTAATATCATGGGCTGGGTGTTCTCATAACATAGTATCGATATTGATCCTATTTAGATAAGAATGAATCTTTGACCAAATGCAAATTAATATGATCAATATGATATCAAATCAAAACCAAGAATTCATTATTTCAATCTAAGGAAAATTCCTCATTTTTACAATTGTTAATACTATTAAACCTCCACAATTTCAACTTGTAGACACTCCTTACAAAGGAACAAAAAATCCTCTTCTTTTCACAAATACTTGTGGTCTATCATATCATGAGTAATGATGTAATCTTGTGAATTTTTTGTTTCTCGTAGATAGAGCATGCTTTGCTTTTAAATTGCTATATCACTACTAGTAAACTCTTTGTGTATATCAAATTCTCTATGTAGTAAGTGGTGCTATTAAATTAGGAATATATTTGTTGATAACTCACCATAAAGGTTTCTATTTAACATATTATTGCTCATAGTCATGACACTATACCATTTCCATAGTGCATATCAGTAATGAAGATAAATGGTATAATGAAGTTTATAAAGAAGACTTAGATTTTTTCCCTATAACTAAGCTTTATAATCTACAACGTGAAACCCTTATGATAGTAGGGACATGAGTCAGGCATGTGATTTACAAGAAATCTGGGTATTGGAAATGACTATTTCTTAGTATTAATGGTACTCTTTTTTGTCCTGATTAGAATTGTGTTTGAGATTCTTGAGCCTCATTGAAAAATCATGGCATCATAGTTAAACAATTTCTTTGGCATACCATGTAAATGAAACTATCAAGAGTGGATGCTAACATAAGTGCATATGCTTCAACATTTTTATATAAGCAACAACAGAAACTGTTCTTTTTTGTATATGATATTTGGAGGATAAAAATGAAGTCAATGTCAATGACATTTTATGTGCATTATGTTGATTTATTAATAATATTTAAAGGGATGTCTATAAGATAGATAGAAAGATTATTTTTCTTCTAAATTCTAAGTTTAATGTTATTCATTGGATGTAATAATGATAGGAAATTAGAACAACAATTTTCCTATCTTTCCTAGTCTAAGCTTGACATCTCCACCTATGCTATGCTAATTATGCTCCAAACAAACTGTAAAACAAAAAAATTCAAAACACGTGTTATTAGTAAACATTTGACATTTATTTAGATCAAACATAAACATAAATAGATAGGTATTTTTTTTGGTAAATACCTGAAGAAATAGAGTATCTATGGAGCTTGAGAATCCAAAAGCCTAAGGAAGTGGTGTTGAGATCTGTTTTGTATTCACCCCAATTCTTGTTGCATTGCATTATAAAAATTTATGACTTGTAATAATAATAATCTTATGGATGGCATGCTATTATAAGAAGAAATAGAAACAAACTTGTAAACCAAATCAAGGGCCTGTTTTATTTCCTTTTGAAAATGTCAATCTATTCTAAGGTATTTGATATTATCAACCAGGGAAAAAAGTTGAGAAACATTGTTTCCACAACAACAAAAATGTATTTTATCTCATTGATAAGTCTCCTGTGGTGTTCAGCATTGGATGGACGTTTCTAGAACAATTTAGTTTAGTACTAAAATATTGTAGAAACATTTGATTTGAATTAAATTGAGTTAATCATAATAAAAGATTAATATTTTAATAAACAAAACTATTTATGAAATATAGATCAATGAGTTTGATTAAAAACTACATGATTGAGTTCTAATACCAATATCATAACAACAAGAAAACTTAAATAAAACTATATCACTATCAAATTTAGGCATTACCATCACCACCAACTCAACTATAATTATTTTCTTAAAATATTGTCATATTAACATAAGAAAAATAGCATCGGCTCCTAAACATCCAAACCCAAGTCTATACAAATAAACTAATCACAGAGATAGAAAAGTAAGAAATTAGCTTGCCTTCTAAAGATGCTTTGGAATGGACTGCAAAAATTAATCCTCCCACAAGTTTAGGTGATAATTGTGAGTCTCCAAAAATGGGATTTCAACTTTATTAATCAATGCTTTATTTATAGATGCATTCAATCTTTTTCTTTATGTGAATGGCAATGTTTTGCTAGATAGATGAGCACCATTAATGGACATGGAAGGCTCATATTTGAGGTCCAAGCTCAAAGTAGAAGAAGATGTAGAATAAATAAGATTCATTGAAAGATTTTTTGTTGTGATAAAATAATGCTTGTTTGTCAAGCTTTCCAATATAAAATTTGATGAGTTGTAACAATAAGAATTTTTAGTTCTATATAGAAATTTGATGAGTTGTAACAACAAGAATCCTAAGTTCGATATGGAAATTTGATGAGTTGTAGTAACAAGAATTCTTAGTTCTATATAGAAGTTTGATGATTTATAAAATATTCGTATGAAGAGACCTAATATATTCATAGTCTTAACGATGAACATTTAGTTCTTTATCATCCCTACGATTATTTGTAAGCTATGATCTAATAGTCACTTTTCTTTTGGACCTAAGCTTTTGATACATTATACTCTCATACAAAAAAGGAACCTCTAAAATTAGAGCTTTATCAAAACTAACAAAACTTTCTTATGAAAATAATCATAAACAAAATGATTAACATCTAACTATGGCCCTAAACACACATGCTCACAAATCAAAAGATCAAGGAACAATTCATATTTTCCAAGTAGGCAACAAAGATGTTTGAGTTAACCAAAAATGGCATAATATGTTTGTTTCAGAGGGTAATATGCATGTTTCAGAGGCATTTGATATGGAAGATATGGGGTTGCTACAAAGTAAGGTATTTAAAGACAATTGTGTTAGAGGAAAATGCATTATTATTATCTTAACTTTGTTTTTTCTTTTACCTTTAATCTTATTAATTCCAATTTTGAAGCAACATAATAAGAACCCTGCAAACCTATGTGATCATATAGTTTAGGCAGGACATCTAGGGTTAGACAGGTGATTGGACCTTCTTGCTTCTAAGGAAATGATAGAAGGAATTATAACCCAATTGGTAAGCATATTATATCTCTAAATTCACATTTTATCCCATTGGGTTCTAATAAGTAGTTTCATCTTCCAATTTTCTTTTTGAGTTGTCAGATACGAGGATCATTTTTAAAATAGAAGAAACTTTGAGGATATTTCTTAATCTTGATTGTTCAGTTTTCATGATACATTGTCCATTAATGTTTGTGTCTTAATGGAACCGGCTACTTGATTCTCCACTCTGTTAATGTTAAATATATTTAATGAGATTTGGCATTCGGAAATTATTCATGATAAATCTATCTTCTATTAAATAGAAAATTGTATTTGATACACACATATTCTTTGTTCGTAAGAAATCTCATCCTTTCATTGATAAATCTTTGACAAGATTCCTAGTTTGGAAAAAAACTAAAGGGCTTGATTATTTCATATAACTTTTGTAAAAGTTTGTGTTCTATTAGCATGTAGAATTTTAGTTAACCTAAATTTAAGTTAACTTGAAAAGGGATTAAATGCAAAGGTGGGATGTTGAAAAGGAATAATGGTGAATTTAAGTGAGGTGAGGTGAAATGCAATTTCCCAAAATTTTTATGAGTTTTCCAACCACTTATGAGTTTAATCGAACACCATATTTAAGTCAAGTGCTAAACTCACAATGACTATTAGTTTCATATGGGTTTTTGGATTTGAATCACAAAGGATAGATCAGAAAATCTAGACAATTCTAATGTAATTACTAGATGCAAAGTAGGTTCTAAAAGACTAAATTGTTCAATAATTATACCACCTTCAAAACCATATGTGTAGATATAAACATTAAGTACAACATGTCCAAAAAATGTGTAGATATACACATTAATTAAACCATTTTTTTTTTCAAAACCATATGTGCAAATATAAACATTAATTACAATATGTCCAATTTTTTGCAGATATACAGATTGAGTACACCAAATGTTTTCTTTCAAAACCATATGTGCAAATAAAAACAAATTAAGAACAACATGTCTAATTTTTTTTTCAAGGTTTTCTCTCTAGTGTCAATGTGTATGTTGAAATGGTTATCAATGATAGATCTAGCAAGTACAACCAATTCAATAAGGGTACAAGAAAAAGTTATTCCTGTGAAGAAGGGATATGTCAGATAATACAAGAGAGTTTGATCAAAATAGGGAGATAATTGTTATATTTTTGTCTAACTTTCAAAAAGAAGGCGATGACAAATTTTAATATCCTTGCAAGAGTTGTAACGGCTTAAGGACAAGAACAATCAAAATCAAAATAGCTAAGAGACATTGTAGGGAGAATGGTCACATTGAAGGGGGGCTTTATTATCATCCATTGGTAAGTTTTTTATATTGTTTTCATAATTAATATACATATGAACCATGGAAGGGGGTTTGATAATCATCATTTTCTATATAGGTTGATCTCCTAGGGTAGTGCGTGATATGGACCACTACATCTCAGAGGAACATGGAGGTGTGAGTAATGAAGTTGAAGATCATGATCTCATGGAAAATGATGTTACAAATACATTGATCCATGACACATTTAGTACTAGTGGTGTTGCTATTAATGATGATGATGATGATTATGATGATGATTATGATGAGGATGACATTGAGGTTGTCCATGATATACCTCTACTTGAGAAGACAAACACAACCCTTTACAAAGTGATCCAAAGTGTTCAACGGAGTTGATGGATAGTTAAGAATACTTCTTCAAGTTTGAAAAGTTTGTCCTAGAACCCACTAGCCATTAAGGCACTTAACTAGCCCAAGTACACCCCAATGACTCCAAAGACGTCCAAATGCCTATGGTGGATTGAAATAATGTTAACAAGGTGTATTAGGTAGGATCTAACTTTTTTTTTTTCTTCTATGCAACTTCCAACATTCAAATCCCTCAAAATTGTCTTTTAGGCCTAAGAGCCCCCCAATTAGCCCTGTTGTGACTATTTTTCCAAGTTTTATCCTAACTTTTCAAAAGGAATAGGAAAAATAATTACATTCTTAGATACCCTTTTTGGATTTTTAAAACATACTAAAATTTCAACTATGACTTCTTTGACAAGTTTTAGACTTCCTTCACAAACCCCTTGTTGACAAGCATGTAGGATTGGTGCATTTACAAAGAAACCCATAAAAGTACTTAACATACAGACTTAATATTTTTCATAGGTTGATAAAATGTCCCCAATAAGAGGATTATTCATCCAATTTCACTCCAGGAGCCTCCTAACCCCAAAAGCCCCAAATTTGCCCTCTTGAAACCCTTATTCCTAGGGCTTTCTAGATCTCCCACATGCCAAAACTTCCAGACCCAATTGGGAGTTCAAACATAATTATTTCAACATTAAAAAATGTTCCAAACATTTAACCATGCCCTCCTTAAGGCCAAACTCCTGCTGCTTGAGCCTACTAGGCCATTTTTCACCAATTTTCACCCATGTTAGTGGATAGCTATCCTTCAAACCTTGTTAATTGAAAATGTTAGTGCATATCTATAATTTACATGTTATAATTGAGCCATCCCATGAAAAATAGAAGAAATATCTCATGTAATGACCATGATTATTAGTAAAAACCCTCAAAATTGCTTGAAAATGTGAGTTTCCAGCCAATCAATGAATAATAGGTTAGCAAAATGCAATTAAAAGTTAGATATCTTCATGAAATAGTATTAAACATCAATTTAAATGATCATACCACTTACTCCTATTAGATTGGAACTCAAAACACCAATAAATCTTCAAAATGCACTAAAAAATAAGGCTTTTTCATTCCATTTATGGAGCAGTCCGTACATCCGATGTACCTGTCCATACAATGAAGGTTCTTGACCTTATATAGATACTATAGGGACCCCTTAACCATTTCCAAGTGGTTACACATGATTATCTTTAACCAAATTCAAGTTATGGCTTTTCCCTCCAAAATGCATATAATCATTACTATTTGAAATTTTGAATTCTTAAACTATTAAAACAAGCATTTAATGAGTCCTATGAACCTTCCAACCTATAAATTGACATGAGTTGACTATGACCAACTATCTAATCCTATAAAATGACTCATTTAACCTATGCACCCCCTATTCCTCTTACAATGCAAGATTTTCACAATTTGTCCTTTTTAGGACTTATTACAAATATATGCTTTTTAAGCATTTAAGCTTTATTTCATGAAAGACCAAATCATATCTTCATCCTCCTGGTGCTTTGATCTTCAAAAGGGTCCCAAGGAGATGCCCCAACATCACAAAGGATCCCAATCAACTCTTCTCTCTATTGTATTATTTTTTGTGAATTTGAAGGTTATGAATGGTTTATCCAACATAACAATGTCATGTCTGCTAAGGTTTTTCATATATGTCATTATAGTCTATAAAGGTGAAACATGTACCATTAATATTTTTTATACTAATGACTTATTTTTTTGTATATTGATAGGTGACTTTTTGTTACCACCATCAAATGCTCTCCCTTTCTCATATCGAGAATTATGTGCCAATATGAAAAATATTGAAATGGAGTATCAAACAATAGATACTTGTCTTAAAGATCACATTATTCATCATAAAGAACACAAAAATGCAAAAAAATGCCCCAAATTCCATACAAGAAGATATTGAGATGATCAAGTGATAAAACAGGTGTCTCGCAAGGTTCTTTGTTACATCCCCATTATTCCACATCTTAAACAATTGATAAGTAGGAGATAATTTCCATAGCAAGTCAAATTATGATATTGCTATCAAGATTTAACTGTGATATTTTTGAGTCAAACTCATTGACCTATGTTTCATGAGTAGTGATTCAACATGAATCCATCTCTCATGAGAATAAATGGAACACTTAGCACTCATTGGATCTAGGTGATGCTCATAGGGGTGAATAGAATTTGTTCAAGTGCAACAACTTGGCACAATTTATGGATTACAATGCGTGGAATAGAATTTGAGATAACATTATTTGAATGCCTATAGATGGTTCAACATTTATGGACATAGAGGAAAAGTGGCCACACTTTAAATAAGAACCCAAAATCTTAGGCTTTCTCTCGCAACTAACGGTGTCAATCCATTTGGAGAGATGAGATCTATTTACTCAATGTGGCCTATTTTTGTTATCAAAAATAACTTTCCTCCATGGATGTCAATAAAGAGGGAGTAAAATATGTTGGCAATTATTGTTCTAGATATTTTATTATTATCTAAATGTAATTATAAGTCTTGGAGTGAAATGACCACACTAATCATCTAATGTTGTTCATTCAACTAGGTAAGTATCAAGTGAAAGATATGAATGTATATATTGCACCTCTTATTGATGATTTTTTGGTGTTATAGAATGATTTCACTATGTATGATATATCTAGATCAATTGGACAAAAATAATTTCAATTCTATGCAATTCTTGTGTGGACAATTCATGATGCCCCAGGGTTGACACTTTTTTGTGGTATGTTATGCTGAAATCTAGTTGTACGCAATAATACTAATTCTAAAAATTAACATATTTAATCCATATATATCGTTACCTTGTAGGTCTTCAAACAAAGGGAAAATTTGCATGTCCAATGTGTGGTCCAAAGCTGAAATATCGTCATGCCAAAAGTTTAAGAAAGAACCTATGTTTGATGAGTGTAGGCACTTCCTCCATAGAAAACATAAGTATTGAAGTGCTGAAAAAAAAAAATTCAATGGGAAAGAATAGACTACATCAAATCCATGAAGAACAACACCTCACTTATGGCAATTGGAATATAATATAATTCAAGGAAGTATCACTCCACCTAATGGTTTATGTTTGGAAATTATATATTTTGATTGTGTTTTTTTGGCTAATTATATAATTGATGATCGTAAAGGTCATCAAGGCATCACTAACCACCTTTCAAAGGGAATAAAATGTTATCCCAGAGAATAGGCTTCCCTAATACAGGTAGCTATAAATTGTGCATTTGTTTTGTGCATATTGGAAAGAATGTAACATAGATACTATAGAAAATATTGGATGAAAGGCACGACAAAGAAAAACCTACCAAAATTTGTACTAACATCCATAATTCCAATCATGCAATGAAAAATATCATTGAATCAAATAGCAATGGAGATCGGGTTAATGCAAGTTTCCTTCCTTGGTTATTAACGGGGCATCGAAGTAATGACATAAAAGAAGTCATACAAAAAATTCACTTTCCTAGAAGATTTGCTGCGAATATAAGCAATCTCGTATCAAAGAAAATTGAATTTGGGCTAGGGCTAAAAATGGATGATTGGCATACCTTCATCAAGGTAAGTCACAAGATTTTTGTATTTACAATATATTTGTGAAACTACATTCAATTTTTTTTTTATTATGTTAGAAAAGATTGAAATGATCAATTGACAATTGTTGCAGTATGTGCTACTCCTATTGCTCCCAGAAAACATCAATAATAATATAAAAAAAGTGATATATGATCTTGGAAAATAAATGAGGTAAGCAGTGATATTTGTTCAATATATCAAATAAGTAATATATTGTAAAATCTCATATTTATATATATTTTTATTTTGAATCCATTGTATGTGGTTGTCATATAAAAAAATTCATAAAGAAGATATAAAATATTGGAAGAAAAGAACTCGTTGACTAATCTTTGAAATGACAAAGTGTTTACCTTCAATTTTTTTTCCATGCACAAGAACAGTACCTCATATACCAAGTTGAGGAGATCAAATTGTGTGGACATGTACAACCTAGGTCATTGTGGATGGTTGAGAGACACTTGAAATTTTAAAGGGTTTGGTTTGACAAAGATCACATCTTGAGGGTTCTATGGTTGAGGGATATATGGTATACTAGATGATGGTGTACATTACTCAATATCTTCCTAATCTTGCAACAAAGACCCATACAAATTGCATTTGGGATCTCAACTCCATTAAAAAATTTGAAGGGGAGTACTTGGTGGGGAATGGTAGATTTAGGAAAGTGAAAGGTAATAAATTATGAGATGTTATTTTAGTTAATTAATTCTTAATCTTCAAAATAAATCTATTGTTACAAGTCATCTATTTACTTTTGTACAATTGCTAAAGAGTGGGATGCAATATTTTTTTTTATTTTAAACATTCCAGATTGGATGACGGCTTGGATTGAATGATGTCAACATTTTGGTCATAGATTAAATGGGAATATGTGTCTTTATTATTTATACAAGCTCATTGTAATGGAGATATGAATGTTACACAAAAGTAAATAGATTTAGCATATGGTTTAAGAGATCTCCACGTACTTATAAGGTTCTTAATCAATTGTATTTTTTTGAACTCATGATACAATAATTTATACATGTTTGACATTATAGTAGGTGAAACACCACAAGTCAATGTCATGTAATGGTTATAAATTTTGCATCAAAAATTTTGATGACACAAAGAGAACTTTTAATTCTAGGATAGGTTTAGTCTTCCAAGTGACCAATATTTCATCTAGAAATGACTTACATCATCAAGAGTCTCAAAATTGATACTATGACATTTTGGTTGATATACTTGACTATGACTTTATTTCCTTCAAATTAGTTCTCATTATCATCAAATGGTACAGATTATGACTCAATCAAAAATATCCTGATAGAACTATTATTGAGCATGAGAATAGATTTTCAATTATTAATATAAGGTTGCTTGAGCCAATTGGGGATGAGCCCTATGTTCTTTCAAGACAATGTGAGCAGGTATCTTATTGAGAGGTTCCACATAAACTAGATTGGTCATTTTCTTGTTAGCCATGATCCAAGAGGAAGGTCAATAAAGTATAATGTGATGGAAGAAGAAGCTACTGAGAAAAAGGAAGAAGTGGATCATGATCAAGAGTTAGTCGACGATGCTCTTGATGCAAATGATGTTGCTACTAATCATGATGATGATGTTTCTACTGATCATTACAATGATGATGATGATGATGATGATGATGATGATGATGATGATGATGATGATGGTGATGATGATGATGATGATGCATGATAGTGGTGGCAATGATGTCGATGATGATGATGATCTTGATGATGAGATGGATGAAGAATAATATCAATGATAGGGGGCTTTGATTATCTAACATTGAAGGGGGGTTTGAATATCAATGACATGAATGAAATGTACAGTTATGCGATCAATGCCTATGCTATTGAATATTGAGTTCTTGATAGATCAATGATTAATTTGATTAACTTGTCATGTACCTTTTCGTGTTTATGATTGATATGTAATGCTAATGTTCAATATAATTTTGAGTACATATGTATCATGAATTCTTTAGCTAACATAAGAAAATTGATTTACATATGCAAAAACTCGAAGCCTTTTCACAAGCATTTGACACAGTCTCATGGATCCATCAAGTATAAGTCAGTACAACCCATAGAGATTAATCTCTTTGACCATTTTTAAAATATCTCTCATTTCCACCTATCTCTCTTATTTCATGGAGTGCAGGTACCATTGAATAGGTATTTGTTAGATTTGTCTTCCTTGAGCTAGGAAAATATAGGAATGGTAGAAGAAAGTGAGACATTTAGTATGTTTAAATCAAGGAGATTGACTTGAGGTCAAGATATCATAAAGAAATTCAATGATCACATGAAATTTTTCCTTTCTCAAGGGGGGTTATGTTCTTATGATGATGAAAGTGAAGGTGACTCTGTTGTGCCCTTTAGGTACAAACATCTACAAAAACAATGAGTCCCCGATGAATTTCCTCCAATAAACACTAATTTTTGTATTGGAGAGAGGATATATCACATAGAACAATCCTCATTACATTGTTTCAGCCTATTTTCCATGGATGACATAAAGGTCTCCTACAACAAGGTTGTTGAATTGGTAAAGCATGTAATTCCCTACATGGGAACCCAAAAGAAATAAACCTAACATGTTACAATATTTATTGAATTAGTTTTTTTAAAGTTTAATCAACATCAAAATAACAATGTGGAAGCAATATACACATACACAAAACTTACATAGATGAAATTACAATATAGATTTCATTCTTGAAGGGTTCATTCATGTTGAATCATGTTTAAGAACTTTATAATAATTAGTTTAAGTCTCAAGCATAAAATCTCACAATCATAAAGAAATAAAAAATACATTATCACATAAGAAAATACATAAGTACAACTAATAATATGAAAGCACATATAATGAATAACATCCACTGCACATGTATTAGGGTATATGAGAATAGATACAAGTATGTCCAAATATAAGATACATGAAAGGAAACTCAGGTGCAGAAACAGCTTCCTACACTAATCTCATAAAGAAAGTATGATGCAAATCCTATTAAAATCTTCTACACTTATAGATTCGATATCATGTAAACAACAATATTGCAGCCAACCATGCATACAGAAAATAGACAGAGAAAGGAACACATAACACAAGGATTTTCCGGTGGAGAAAAACCTTTCGGTAAAAAAACCCCACCCCTTCAGAACCTACACAATGTATTATCTTCAACACAAGGTTACAATACACTTGCAATGCAAGTTCAACATCGACAACAGAAGACTCCAGTAACTACTCGCAGTACCAATAATACACCTTTTTTTTTTGCATCACATCTCTTCGTAACCCTAAAAATGCTTATAACATGTGCTTCACTTTAGGGCTACTCCCAAAAGGTAAATCGTATTAGGGTTTTACCATTCTCCAAGAAAATAGGAACCCCAAAAAATTTTGGGGTAGAGTGTACAGTACTCAAATATCTTAGTTGCCACATGTCTTCACCTGTCATTGAATCTTCCTAACATAGCTCTTATGTGTCATAGGAATATGTCATAACCGTTTTAGTCATGATCTCCTTACACACAATTGAAGATGTCGACACATCAACATTATTTGCAAGAAATACATTTTACAAAAACAAATAATAAGAATAGGAATTATACAAGGTTGAGACACATTATTCCTAACAATACATGTTAACATATATACATCAACTAAATAGAAGTCTATGAGATTTGAATAAGAATGATAAAGGTACATCTCCTACAATGAATTTCCAAAAATTGGTGATGTGAGGGGACCCAAATGGTAAGAAGATACTACCTCCCAACCACATGGTTACCTAGTCAAGCTTCCAGTCCTACTGTGCAGGAATGATAATGAATGATCCACCAATGGCTAATCAGTCATAAAACATTCCTAGGAAATGAGTCCTAATAGCCAAAACTACCTCAAAGGTAACACAAACTACTCAAGAAGAGATAATAAAAAATGAAAGGACACTCATTCCAATACCAACATCACACACCAAGTCAACATCCAGATACCAAATACAATACTGTATCAAATCAAGATAAAGTCAATGAAAGCTATCCACCTTAAGTCAAAGGCCACATGTCCAAGAACAATAATCAATAGATAATAACTTGCATCAACAAAAGTTAATCACCAAGAATAAGAACATCCAAAAATAACTACACCACTAATAAATAATTGACACTTATCAATAAAAGTCAGCTGCCAATAATAAATGACATCCAATCAATGAGTAAAAAATCACAATAAATACACCATCAAAAGTAATAACCAACAAGTACACCAATAGAGGAAAATATTTTTAAAAAATTATGAAGGAGACTCGGGATAAATACTAGGGAGTGTCATCATACAATAAAACTACTCGAGTTACCCTAGACTAGTCTCACATTAGACCCCAAACTCTCAAGTGTTGAGTTATGATGGACTGGTCACTTTAGACCCTAGACTCTCAACATGACACATGTAGAACTAGAATACCCTCTAATGAAGATGAGAACCAGTCATACCTCTCACTAGGTATCATTTCATTCCCATCCTTGGCTTGTACAAGAACTCAAGGCATGGGCAAGAAAAACATTTCTAATTTATCTTTATAGTGTATCTCAAGGAAAAGGGCTAGGCAAGACATTTTAATTACTATGTTATCTCTTGTTACACAACTTACAATGAGTTACCCTGGCAACCACTTTGGGCCCTAACCCCCATTGCAAGCCTCTCCCATAGACATGTTCCTAGACCACCTTCTTAAAACTCACAAACCACACTTGTGTCTCACAACACAAAAATAATATTGATCAAATTTGGTTCCTTAACATGCAAACCAAAACTACCATTGGTTCTCAAAACCCAAGTTGTCATAAATACTCAATAGCATAAAGCACATAAAACATAAATCTTAATTCAAATCATAAATTACATCATGACATCAAGTCAAATAATCATAAAAGATATCTCAAAAATGCCTTCAATGCACATCCTAACTTGGTCAACATAAACAACCCACAAAGAAAACCATCACAGAAATAAACATCACAAGACCATAAATAGAATACAAGAAAACACATAGCTTTTAGTCATATGATTTAATTCCATCAATTTATCTTCTTTAGTTTGGGTCATAAGGATGTGTTTAGCACTAAAGTAATAGTATACATGTTTACATAGATATTTTGGCTAATTTATCTATTTAAATACACAAGTATTTAAAAGCCAAATCTCTTTATTTAGAAAATTTGTGATAATCACATGGTTTTAATGAAAAATTTAAAGTTGAAACCTTAACTCTATAAGCATGAATTTCAATAGAGAGGGAAACCTAGGCTCAAAGTCCCTTATGAATGTTGATGGTCCAGTAGAGAACTAATGTACATGGATAAAAAAAAATTGTCAATATTTCATATGATTACTTAATAAATGCATGTATTAATTTAAATGATTAAATTGATACATACTTCTCAATTCATCGAGAGGACATAAAATGGGGTCAAGGAATCTGTACTAGGGCCATCAATACTCTGACCCTAAATTTTGAACAATGTCAAGACATGCTATTTAATTAGTCATTCATTATTACATATGAAATGTAATCAAATAAGTTAATTATAATTGTAATTTACTTGTGTGTCAATGCCAAATGTGTCACTCAAGGACTCATTAGTGACTAGCCCATCATCCATAGTGTCTCCAGCATGACTTCCAAATGTGCATAAGGATCCACATGATGAATGAGGGTCTGTGTCAAAGCATTGATAGTCCCTAAAGTATTGGTCTCTACATGTTCCTTTACAACTAAAGGAATCATCACATGCTCACCAAATGGCTTGACAACAAGTGCCCTCTTTACATTAGGGTCATGTCGTGCCCTCAGCCTCTCAAATGATGACCCCCCACCTCTACCCTGAGAATCTAGCATATCAAAATAATTGGGGATCTCCCCAAGGATAAATTCACAATACATTTCTTTAAGAAATACATTGGAACTTCATGATTATTGTAGGGAGGGGCATCAAAGATCATCCACTATCTATCCCAAGAGTTATTTCTAATATCATCATTTATGCACCCATGGATGGGGAATCTTTTAGTTGTATGTTTAACAGTGTCTTATTTACTAAGTTTTTTAAACAATGCACATATGCCACCTTTTGTTATTTCCTTTTTTCTTACATCTTTATAGGATAATTTGTTTGCATAATATCTTGTTTTATTCTCTCTTAACATGCCAAATATCTAACTAACCACTAATAGAAGCTACATGGCTCATAATGGACACAAGAGAGGATGTCAATTGTGCTCTCATAGAATTAGTATTCTCGCAAGCTTTCAACATATCAATGGTTGCTTCTAATTCATTTTTTCCTCTTTTTATTTCATTCATTATATTATCTTCGGTGTCAAGAGGAGGTCTTTGAATTGGTGGAGGTTGTGAAAGTTCATTTTAATCTTGTGGAGGGTTTTCACTTTGATCTTGTTGATTAGGCTAGGGATGTGGTGGTTGATTATTCACATTTCTTGATAAGAAACCAATTGCATTTTAAATAAATAAATAAATTTGAAGCAAAACTAAAAAAACATATAAAACAATGCAAAAATATACAAAATAATGCAAAAACATAAAAAACAAGAGTAGAAAACATACTATGTCCCGATCTTGATCTCTAGCAATGAGGAGACATTTTGAGGAGGAGAGTGAGAAAAAATTTCATCTTCTACAAACCATGTATGTGTTGTTGAGGGGAAAGAAGGAAATAGCAGAAAGAAATAAGATCAAATGGAATGGGCCACATGTTTTTAGCCCATATAAAAAAAAAATTAGGTTTCAAAAGTGCGCACATGCTTGGGCTTGGGTTGCACATGTGCACTATAGTGTGTGTACACTATAGCACTTGTGTGCAATAGCACGTGTGCACTTATTTAATTTTAAAAATTTGAGTTGTGTGTCATCTTTTTGGAACCAGAACTTAGTGAATTTTTCCAATAATAAACCCTAAATATAAATAACATCATATTCTAACATGAACATCTCATCATCATGAGGACATAATAAGCATCTTTTTAAGACACGCCATATGACATCATTATAAAAGTAATTTCACTAACTAAATAAGAGCAATTAAAGCATCATCATTGTAAGTAGATGATGCAGGAGCATCCAGAGGTATAAGGGCAATCCTGTGTCACCCAAAAAAATATACCTAGACATAGTTTTTGTTTCATGTGTTTTCATTTCTGGATACCCATTTGGGTCAAATAAAGGTTCCAACTCTCACAATTCCACTATTAGTGTTTCGGGTTAGAGTTTTTAAGCTCCTTGGGACACATGTAAATGTCAAAAAAATAGTACTATGTAATTGAGCCATAATTATGGTGAGTTAGAAGGTGTAAATTGGTGGGATGATTATAATTGTAATTTAGAGCATTTTAGAAAAAGAATCAGGTCAAAAGGCCCCACGGTTTGAAAGTTATTGCAGTTTTTCAATTTTTGGAGACCTCCTAAGAATGCTTCAAAGTCAGGTCAGGGGCATTAAATGACCTCATACAAGGTCAAAAAATGGGGGCGAAGCTAAGCTCGTCCATAGGGCTATAGAGCACTCTGAGAGCTTTTCGAAAATGTAAACGATTTGTCAATCAGAGCTACGATTCTAAAGTTTGGCTACCATTTTTGGATTCTTCTAATTTTGTGTCGACTTCTAATGCGACTTCTAGAGCCTTCTATTTGGGCGGTGGATGCCAACTGGCACTTTCTAGAATGTATTCCTAATCCTTAACCCTTTGGGGTCTATTTAAGAACATTTCTAGCATTATAAATGGCAGTTCAGAGTGGAGTTTGAGTGGAGGTACTGGAAGGAGAAATTATCTCTAGTTTTATACTATTGTAAGCCCAAAGGGCATGTTTTGAAGTCTGTTTTCACTGTACTGAGTGTATTAGCATATTTTCATAGTTAATAAAGATTTCTCTTTCCTATTGTGTCCATTCTATTATTGGGCTTGACCCCATTAGTAGAAAATTGTTACAACCTAGAAAAATCAAAGTATTGCATTTTAAATATCAATTAAGGGCTAACAAATCTATATAAGAGTCATATAGAACTTTAAAAACTAATTATAAAATGGTAGCAAAGGAGGGGCATTATAGAGTATGTTAGACCTTGTTATGAATATAGTAGTTTGATACAGATTGTTAGATATAAAAAAAGTATGTGTAGGTATGCACTCACAAAAAATTATATACAACAAAAAGTTAGTGAACAAATTAAAACAATAGAGCTATACATTGACAGAAGGCCAAAAGCATTAGGGAATATTATAGGTTTTATAAATAGTACATGACCTACATCAACTAAGAAGTGACCTAATTGCATATTTGAGACACGCGAGGCAAATCATGTATTTATATGTGCAATAAAATCAATATGTGGAGGCAAAGAGCTTCTTATTGATTATAATTTAAATTGCATAGATACAAACAAAGCCACTCTCATGTACGAGGTGTTACATACTATGCACATTTAAAATTAACTCCAATCAATGAATCCAATACACCATTAATTATTTTTATTTTTTTGCTAACTCAGAATAATAACACGTGTTTTAACATGTCTTTCAATATTTTTTTTTTGAAATACAGGGCTATAGTATGGATCAATAACCACATGATACACATGACGATGATGGTTCTTACGGGACTTCTTCCCGATAGGTAAAATTCATTGTTGTTGTACAAATTAGATACAAGAAATATGTTAATGCATATTTTTTATTATGTTTTATTCTTCACTACTATTTTTTATTGACATCAATTATAGCACTAATAATATTGTTCTCACAAATGAGTTTTGATTAAGAAAAGGGAAAGGAACAAGAAGTCCATGAGGAGGATACATTCATTGTTGATTTTGTGTTAGTTGCTGATCCTATGGCTACACTATAGAAGGTCCATCGTGGAAAATCAAGGAAATTAACTTGACTGGCATCAATTCAACCTTAGACTCCTCAAATACATATGAAAGAGGATGATTTGATGCACCTAATATATACATATATAGTAAGTATTAATGTAGTTTTTAATTGTAACAAAAGTTCAATAATGGTTTTTATAGTATATTATTTTATTTATGTCACTAAATAAAATGCATATGTGTTTTTTTTTATAGAGGATGCAAAATAGGTTAAAGGTCATACCCCAAAAGTGGATACTTCAAGTGGCTCAAGTACATCACATGTTCTATCCTACACTTTTGTTTTGCTTGAACAATTTTTTTAACAGCTCTAATAATCTTGTTTTTTATGCTCTATCAATCTTATTTTTTAGCACCTAGCATTGATCCTATGTTCAATATGCCACCTACTACAAGAAACAAAGCCACAAAGGTAATACCAATTGCAATGTCAACAAAACATAACATGGCCATAGATGTGATGGCAATGCATATTGGTAATTAGATTCCTCTTTTTCTTTCTCATTATTCATGTGTTTATTTCTCTTAAACTATTATTTCTTAGGGAGAATTTTGTAATATTGAATTCATTTTATGTAGGAGGTTATAAGGACATTCCTAGATGTACCCATGTTGGATGTATGGGAACACTAAAGAATTGTGATTAATTGCTCGTGAGCAATGAAGATGGACTGCCCCTGAGAGTAGCCTAACTTCCAGGTACTTTAAAGATTGATCCTTTCTTTTACTATACAATTTTATACTCATAATCAAATTCACTAACCTCTCATGCAATCCCTTGCAATAACTACTAATCCCATTATTATTTTGCATAAAATAATCTATTTTATAAAAAAATTAATGATGAATGTTCGTGCATATTTGAGTTGACCATGATATGCATAGGGTATCATGTTTTGATTCCATTGCTAGATCAGATTTCCTTTGATCAATTTCTTCAAGTAAATTCAAAGTTAGCTTCAATTCATATATGAATCTAATAGTTTTTCTTTTCTTAATTATGGAATTTACAAACTAAATAATTAAAGGATAAACTCATTGATGTCATGACAACACTTTTTGGACCCAACATCTTTAAAAAACTTAGGCTCCTTGAGAAAGTGAGCCAAGATTTGAACTATGTTAAGTACAACTATATGACCCAAATGGAACACACCCCTTATTATGAGTGGCTCCCCTATATTCCTATTATTGAGTGGGAGAATCTTTAAAAGGATGCCACTAAGAAAAGTGCAACACATGGTGGAGAAATAGTACCACCCGAGGAAAGAAGGTATGTCATAATATTAAGAATGAAATTATGTATTAATTACTCTTAATACTTATATGATCTAACATATTTCAAACTTCACATAGGATTCTTGACACATCAACGACAACTAAACTAAGAAAATAGAAGTACAGGCAGCACAAGTTGGGCTTGGGTAGATATTCAAAATGTGTTGCACGAATTGTAAGTATAAGTAAATGAAAACTCATATGTAAATATTCATAAATTATAAACAGTTTGGTCTTCATGAAATTTATTACAAAATAAATTCATGATACCAAGCAAAAATGCAGGTCTTAGAGTTTAAGAAAACAACTTCTAAAGAGGACAAGAAAATGGCCTACAGACAAGGCTATATAGTTGTAGTTGAATGACTCCAAGCTATGAGTGTGCAAGGTTCTTCTATTGAATCTATCAATGAGGTAAATGTTGTGATGTCCACAATACACGCCCCATTCTTCACTAGGAATGGGGACCCCCTAGAAGAAGAGTTTTATTAGACTTTAGAATTTTAGAGTCAAAAATTTTGAAAAAATCAACAAAAAAAAATAAAATTAATTAATTAATTAATTAAAATAAAATAAAATAAATAAAATAATAATTAATTAAAAATAATAATAATAATAAATAATTAAAATGTTGAAATATACCCAAGGGGTACCCCTTTTTTTTTTCTTTTTCTTTTTTCTTTTTTTTTTTAAATTTGAGAGTTATATGTTTTTCACTAATGAATGTTTTTTCTCATTATGTGCAAGTGATTAAATGGCATCAACATCTGGACGAGCACCCAAACTTGTAGTCTTCAAATTCTAAGGCGTACCATCCAAATCCAGATTTCACGATGAATGTGCTGATATCTGAGATACCGATCTAGGACATACAGACTTAGGGGAATTCTTCAAAGCATGGAACAAGCCAGTCGGGAGGTCAGATTTGGTATCTGCCTTGATAAGTTTTGAGTTGGTGAATGCACATATCAGTGCAGTCAGCAGAACTAGCAATGACCTTGGCGTAACCCTTCGTTCTTGAAGAGAGAGTAGTGAAAAGCACAACAGGATAAGTGGTCCTTGATCTTTGACCTAATAACATTGAGAGGGTCTTTCATCTTCCGAGAGTAGATCAATTCATTAGACTCTCTATGAATCAGCAGAAAGATGGTGTAGGTATTATACCAAGTAGGCAACAGACATTATACATTCATCCTACCTTATTGAGAGACCTTCTCAAGGAAGGATAACTGGTAAAGTCAATATGACTTAGGGGTATATGAAGGAGGATATCAATTACTCCATTATCCTTTTGAGCAGAGTCATGGGGTTATCTGCAGCAAGCCACCTCAGTAACTTCATGGTCAATTTCATTGAGACCATCAAGACATCAAAGATACCATTAGACTGGGCCACCATACTAAGTGAAAACTTGTGTGAGCAATTGAGGACAGTGAAGGAAAAGAAGAAGTTTTTTATGATGTCGTACAGTGTATATTTTCTTGCAGTAAGAGAAACAGATTATCCTAGATTGTATAGAAGAGACAATATGCAAGATCCCAATGCTTGGTCGTACATTGTTTATCCTCAGCTGGTGAGAAAGAAGCTCTCAACACAAAGCAAAGAGTATAGAATCGTGAATGACACATTTATCTTTGCGGTCATCTGATTCATAAAAGGGAATTATGCTAAAAGATTATCTAGTGAGGCAAAAGCACAGATAACAACTCTTGGGGCCTACTTCATCCAGTTTAAGATGTTCACATATCTATGGGTAGGTGGTGCTACTATCAACCCCAAGAAGCTCCCCAGATATCCAAGTGATAAGTTAGTGCTACTGGATATTTCTCGAAAAATTGAATCAGCATATGAGAGGGTAAAAAGACAAAGAAGACCTTGTTGGACATGTCCTCTTATCATTGGACCATATCAAGTGAAGCAGAAGCAAGACATTTTGACTTTTGAGTGGGAATGGGATAATTATCCCCTTGAGGAATACAATTCCCCTAGGGTCAATTTCAATAATGTAGGCAAGGTAGAAAGTATGGCTAGTAAAGAATTTTATCATGAAGATGCTATTGAAGATCATTGGATGAACACGGCAGATGAATATGATATCCGCATAAGGGATTATTGTAGGATGAATTTGTATCTAGTAGAAAAGACCCTTTAGCTCAATATTCCAGAGGAGATAAGGCAACAAGATTCTAAGGAGCTATTGGACCCTCTATTCAACTTGGATAAAATCGGAGAAAGGTCCATTATGAATATAGAAGTTGACAGAGAAGAAAGCGATGATATTAATCATCGAGCAAGACATGTGGTTAGGATGACAAAGGAATGGATCAAGTAGCCTTTTCAACTTGATCCCATACCTGATACTGTAGTCTTCCATGCTCAAGGTCGCCCTAAGAAAGGTAGAGGAAGGAAAGTTACTATTCCTACCTTTGCACTCCAGTTTCCCATTAGGCTAGAGACAGTATACCAACTTGATCGCTTGGTTGGATACTATCATGCTCTAGAGAGGACAAGAAAGGGTAAAAGAAAGAGAACTTCCCCATAAAGAATTCAAGCAGAATAGGGTGGAATGCAAGCACCTACCCAGCAACAGGAGCAAGATGTGTAAGGATCTGAGGTTACTGGAGCTACTCAAGTCCAGGATAATCCTCCACTGCCTCCTTTTGTGCCTTCCCAATCTGAAGAGGAAGAGAGTCAACAAGCTTCTATGCCTCATGTGCAAGGGTAGTTAGTTTCTCTTGTCGCTTCTAAGAAACAAAAGAGGATCAAGATCCGAATAAAGAAAAGACAAAAGGTGACTAAGAGAATGGTGCCTTTTCCTTCTGTTCCTGAAACTATTCCAGAACAAGAAGAGGAAGAAGTGCCAACATAGAGAAGAACCTGGTTAGCTAGAGCCATGGAGGAAGAAAGGAGAAAGAGTATCTCGAGTATGTCACCATCTACTAAGGCAAGACCTTTACAAGTCTATTCTTCGGAAGATGAAATACAGCAGTGGGTAGATGAGCAGAATGAAGGGGACGCTGTATTTAAAATGTTTGATTTTGACTTCATGCTTGTAGGAACGACCTTAGTTGGTGGCAAGATTAGGAGTACTCCTACAAGCCAATCTGAACAAGAAGATTGGATGCAGATGCCACCCAAGACACAAGGTCCTCATCCAACTCCCCCATCTTCACCTTAGCTTATGATGGTAGATAAGGTTTCAGTGACACCTCCACCTCCAAGTTTAGAAGAACATGTTCAGAAGGAATCATCATTACAAGGAGAACCAGAACCAAGGGTTACTGATGAGCCATCAAAAGAGGCACAGGTAGTAGAATGTATACAACAACCTTCTCAGGAAGTTGAGGATCAAACTATGGGATCTACAGAAACCAAGACTACAAAAGAAGAATTACAATAGGAGATTCCAAGAAAGAGTAATAGAGGGAAGGAGGTAGTTGAACACATCCCTTCATCATCCCAAGCCAAGGTTATAGAAAGACATATCCCAAGATGGTTTCAGAAGGAGATAATGAGAAGTGCCAAGCATCAATTCTATGCTTTAGAGGATGATATTTGTGACATTGCAAAGATTTTGAACAAGCTTGACTCTCCATTACATGATGCAATGCCATTTTCCTTCATTACTACCACCCAGAACCAGGACTTATTCGCACAAGTGGCTCACCCTCCAGAAGGTATAGATGAAGAAGTCATTATTCTTGAGGACTATGAAGTGAAAGATATTGTGTTAGGAAAGCCTACATAGGATACATCCTAATAGATGATGATTCTAGGAGTCAAGGAAGTTCTCAGCCATATGGAACAAGATGAGATTGAAATCAGAACACTTCGAAGGCAAGTTGAGATTTGAAAGGGATATTTAGCTAAAGTTCTTGGTCCTCTTGATTCTGAACACCTTGAGGAGACTTTGGATACCATTCTTAGAGAAGGAGAAGGTGTATGTCTTAGTCCATTTTTGAGAGCTTGTCAGGATTGGTGAGACAGTCTTGAGGATAAGGGTGTCACTATAATCACAGGAAGTCTAAACTTATTGCATGCTACACAAGAGAATGTTGATGAGATCGTGGCAATTTTGAGGTAGGACTTTAGTATTATGGATGAGGTATGGGTATGGAGCAAGGATTTATAAACTCTACAGGCCATAAAAGGGAAAAGGTACCGCATTCTGATTGATGTATATACTGGAGAAGAGTTAGAGATGATAGATGATTGGATAGAAAAGATTGCAGATGGAAATAAAGTGATGGAAACATTGCATGATGAGATACTTAGGCTCAAGGACCAAGCTTGAGAGTGAATTTTGGAAGCAGAAAAGTTGTACACTGATGCATGCTTGGAAATTTTTGAAGATGAAGAATGAGAGAAGCTTTTACCAATTGAGGTAGTTGTGGAAAATTTTAAAAAGACTTTAGAGGAAGCATCCAGTGATGAAGACATCAGACAAGCCTTCAGGACAAAGGAAGCATTGTTAGAGTTGGACGCCAAACTCGAAGATTTTGCAGAAACTTGAATTGAGGTGGACAACTACAGACAGAAAGTCAAAGAAAAGTATGAGGCTTTGGATCTTCTAGATGTTGCTAAGATTACTAAGATTATAGAGAAATTCAAGGGCAAACATCCAAACATATCTTTAGGATAAAAATGAGCAAAACCCAGATGCTAGAATTTCAATTTTGACACTTGATAAAATTTTGAGATTTTGATCCATCCGTAGCTCCACAGGTACGTAGGTTTGTAGCTCTACAGGTACGTAGCTCCACATTTTTGAGCTCTGTAACTCCACATTTTTTGAGCTCCGCAGGTCCATAGCTCCACATTTTTTTTAGCTCCGCATTTTCATGTAGCTCTGCAATTCAAAGGTGCACTGACGGTTGACTGCCAGTTCCAAAAATAGCACTTTCCATGCATTGAGAGTGCATTCTAATGGCAAGTTAACTTTGACACATGCCTAGTGAAGGGCCAGTTTCCATTTTTGATGCCTCCATGCACTTCCACTTCGACTGATGGCTTCCTCCTACTTTCTCTCTCATGCTTTCATTATTTTCGACATGTAAAGGGCTCATGCATCCAATTAATGAATAAAATATGGATGGAGGTAATCTAAGCACCAGTTATATTGTCAGTTTGTATATATTTATTTTGTTTTAATGTTTTAAAAGCATTTTATTGCATCAAGATATCTCTCACTCTCAACACAAATTGAGGAGAGGATTTCTTATAAATACCCCATTGTAAAATGTAACAAAGGCCACCGTTATTATGCAATAAAGTTATGCTTTTGGTGCTAGCATTTAAAGTGTAGTCATTATTGCCTAAATGTGTCATTGTTTTGTGAATTTTATTCATGAGATTGTGATTGAGCCAAAGGTTTATTGTGTTGTTTCTGGTTGTGTGATCTTTTAGTTCTAGTGTTGGATACAGATATATGAATTTCATTGACATAACGAGCTTGAGAAGAGATCACCTGATTGTGTCTACATAGCTTTTTGTCTCGTGTGAGCACACTTTCCATGGCCTTGCGATTTGATGAAGAGTGAAACATCATTTAATTTGTTAAAGATTCTTACGAACAATTGCATCAGTGGATTCTAGGAAGCATTGCTCTTGTTTTCATTGGTTTCCTACCGATTTCTTTGAAGGTTTAACTTGCAACGTGTTGTGTTCTATAGCTTATGTTCATTTAGAAATTTCAATTTCAAAGTCATTTGATTTCATGTTATTTTCTTTCAGTTTTGTTATTTGCTTTGCTAACCCCCTTATTAGAGTAGGACCTCATACTAGTTGAATTGTTAGAATTGCATTCATTAAAAAATAGAAAATACAAAAATATTGTTTTTTTGGTGTGATATAACAGATTTTACTTCAATTCTAAGATAAAAAGATTTTTAGAACCAGCAAAGGCCTCCTTGTGAACACTCACATTTATCTTCTACTGAGCGGATTTTGGTACATCGCAAGACAAACACTGAACCTTGGAGTGGATCCTTAAAAAGATTTGCTTTTCAAGAGAGGAAGTACACTATGGATTCCTGCCATTGACCTCATGTAAAATGAATGCCCAACAGTAAATAAGTTAGTTAATTTTTATTTCAAATTGAATACTTTAGCAATTACCGTATTTGATATTTAGTTCCAAAAATATAAGTCATTATATGTGTTTTAAGTAAGGAAAAAATGATTATATATTTGTTTAAAAATTTAAAGTGAATATATTTGTATGTATTAAAATGAATGATTAACATTTCTCAGTATTTTTCTTGTATTTATATGTATATATTATTGATAAATGTACTAATTATTTACATTGGATTGCAGCCTACCAATCATGATACACCGTCCGACCACCATGGAAACATTGATTTGAATGTGCATTATAGTACTCAAGGTATATATTTTGTATTTGAATTTTTATTTCTAAATTATTAATACAAGTAAACATTTTTAATTGAATTTTGTGTAGTAATACAAATTTAACTATAATATGTGTTGGGATTAAGAAAATATCTTGTATTGCAGTTACAGGGGATGTAGAGGTTGTTCGTAATGAGCATGTTGAGGTTCAAGTCATCAAAAAAGATGATGTGGTTGGACAAGGTAAAGAGTGATATGTTTATGTTCTTTAAAGTCTTTGAAGTCTCAAATTTTTTAAATTTAACCCTTTTATCTATTATTACAAAGGACCCACCTTTGCAAAGGACAGCAAGATCACATTCATTGGTGAGAAGAAATGTCGATGATGACAAAGGATATGCCTCTACAACAATATAGGGAAAGAAAAATATGTAAAAGACAATAAAGAAATGATCCTCATTTATGTAACTTATTTGATAATGATTGATGTTTATGTCTTGATATTTTAATTATGTTTTATTTAATGTTCATGTGAATGTTCTAATGAATCTTATGTTTTAATGTTCATGTGAATGTTCTAATGAAACTTATGTATTAATGAATTTTATCATTAATAATTCATGAATGTGACATTTTATTAATAGAATGAATGAATTTTAGATGTTAACGAAGAATTTAGATGTTGAGGAGGAGGGGAAACGAACTTCCACCTTCGTGTGGTTGGCCCTAATTAATAAAGAATATTAAATTATTCTCAAAACCAAGTGAATCTCAATATTAACCTATGATTGCATGAAAACTAACTATGTCAATTTCTTGGTTCCAGGCAATGCCGAAGGAGGCCATAGTTCAATATGCAATCTCAATTCATATGCATAGGACATCAGGTGGAGCTAAAAAATGTAACAGGTTTTCATTTTTGTTAGAGTTTTTTAATTAGGTATTTTAAGCTATAGACCATCATGAACATTGTAACTTTGACTCTTATAGGCAAGGGTAATATCCTCAGCATGCAAGAAAATCAAGACTTTTTATGTGCTAGCTTGTTGAGGACATTTTCTTAGCTATAGCAGCTAGAGTTCTAACGTTCAGGATGGTCTATTATTTTAAAAACTTAATAACCCTATTAAATAAATTTAAACATCATGCATTTTTTTAGCTCCACCTAGTGTCCACGAAAATGATGTCACTTTTGCAGGCTTGGAACTTTTTTTTTGTTATATTTAATCACAGTACATATCCACATGAATATGAATATTTTGTCACACATATTGTAAGGTCATTGTTTTCTTCATACTTTAGGTTGAAATAGGTGTATTTTTCCATTGATAATCTTGTAGTCCCTAGATACTTGAGATAGTCCACTTCACCAAAGGACGTGTGTTACAAGCTACATGTTCTAGATTATATTTTTTTCATGGATAATGTAGGAATTATTAGAGATGTATGCTCTAGAAGAACTAACTTACCAATATTGTATTATTTGGTTTCTTTTTTCATGTATAATTTCATCATTGGATGTGATATGGGAAAGACAAACAATCTCTAGATACACAACATTTATTTTCATAATTTTAAAATAATTAAGTGGAGAATTAGACTCATCAAACATCAAAATATTCAAAGATTGGAAGAAAAATAAGAATGTTATTACTGACCGAGTAGTAGACTCATCAAACATCAAACCTAACAAACCCATCTTCAATCTCTCTAGTTGTATCTAGGATAATAAGAAAAATTGTCAATGTCTCATCAAATTTATTGTCTCATCACAATGCAAGACCATTATCCAAATTTGCAACTCCTTTCATTGTGTGTATGATAGAATGTTGTGTTTATGAAAAAGTCCAATGAAGAGATTTTAAATGCATTGGAAGTTTTTGACCCTTATTGTTCCATTTCTAGGTCAAAGTTAGCACATCATAAAATTGAATTCCTTGTGACACAAATAGAAAATCTACTATGGTTTTACTCTGAAATTATTTTAGGTTTTTTTTTACATTCTCATTTGTAGAAAGATGTCAGAGATGGATTAAAAACTCATTGAACACTTGGATACAATCAAGTACCAACTTCTTCAACTTCATAGTTATGATACTTTCTGTTCAAAATAGTTTCAACAAATGTTAATTCAGATTATGATCAAGAATTGTAAGATCTTATTGAACCCTTTTCGTTGCTAATTTATTGACTAGTATACTTCAATTTTCTATATAATATTATGCTTCTATAATTTTTTCAATCTCAACTTCATGTAATTATGTGATAGTGGCTCTATTTTGGCAATTTGTGCTTCCTTCCATATTTTTCTCTTACCCCCTTATTGTTTCAATTTCTGAGACCCTATTTTTTCAATTCATTTTTGCCTGTTTATAAAAATTCAGTTCTATTGATATTGCTCTTAGAAAACCAAAACAATAGCTCTAACTTGGTACTCAACAACATCATCAAGTAGTTGATATTCTATAGCTTCATCGTGTTCCTCTATTGAAAAATATAGAATCGATTCATCTTCTTCAATACATTGATTTGTTGCTTTGTTCTTCATAGTGAATTCATTTGTCACAATCTCTTTGGAGGTTTCTACTTCCCTCATTTGATGATTTTCTTCTACTACAAAATCATGCTCTATTTTAGGTCTTAGTTCCATTGAAAAAATTATCCATGTGACTGCTAGAAACTAAGCTAGGGTTTGTTTGATGTTCCTAGATTCTTCCTTTACTTTTCCAAGCCAATGAGCTTAGCATGTTGTACCTTCTATAGAAATGTATCTTCAGTTTACTAGGTCATTTCAACCATTATTTATATCACTATATTTATTATAGTGGATAATCGATGATTTTTCTCCTTGTCCATTATTTCTCATCTCACTTGTTTATGTGTTCTTTTTGTTTTTCCAATGATTCTTTGACTATTTTTCCAACACTCTATCCAAATACTAGAACCATTGAATGCTACATTTTTTTTAGTAGGCTAGTAAAATGAAATATATCTTCCTATGCATGTTTGTATGGTTCACCTCCTTAGGAAGAGAGTCTTATTGTTATTGAGTATCTAAGTGGCTTTGGCACATCACAAATCGCTCATTTGAGGCTACGTAGTAAATAGTGTCATCCAAATTCCTTTTTCATTAGGTCTCAAAAGAAAATATTGTTCACAACTTTTGCAATTTTAATACTCAGCAACAAATGATTCCACAAGACTACATAAGGAATAGCTTTCAAAAATCTAGTCTCTTAACCTTGCATATAGTGCCCACTTTTAGATTAAAAAAACTCGAAAAAGAGTATAAACAAGGAATCAAATCTTGTCATAGGTACATGCCACTATGACATATACATGCATGGATAAGAACCCACAAAATTTGTTAGCATTACTATGGCCAAAATGAATCTTTTTAGTCTAATATGGTAGTTTAATTTATTTTACAAGCTTCAATTAACCAATACAAATAATGACCCCTTGAATTGATGAAGACTACTACCCATGGGGTACGTTTTGGCTTTATCTATGACTATATTTTTTTTAATAATTCAACTAGTCATCACCATTACAACACACCCACCATGAAAGTGACAGTCAATTCTACCAACTATCTATCCCTTACATAGTACAGTTGTCGCAACAATGTCGCAACTACAACGAAAAGCTTCGATGGGTAATTGTCACTTGTATAGTGTAGCTATTGCATATATGTCACAATTATGATGGTTGAATGGAAGTTTAAGTTGTCGTAATTATGACGGTGTACTGTCGTAATTACGACGGTGTACTGTCGTAATTACGACGGTGTACTGTCGTAATTGTGATGTCATGAACATGAAGTCTTATCCCTCCCCTCTTCTGAGTTACAACAATTTTTATCATTGTAATTATGATGGATTTCTTCGCCATCACAATTTGCGACAACAAAAGTCTAATAGGAGCCAACGAGCAAGTATGTCACTAGGGCAATGATTGGATATCGCAAAATAGATCCAAATGCTATAGTGGGTGAGGATTTGATGATTGGGAATGTAAATAAGGCCAACTAGACTTTAAACCTACTTAATCTATGGTTTTGACACCTAAGGTATTATACAAAGTTGGAGACTCATGCATTAAGGATAAAGAGTAGTTTCTTTGTAAAAGTGGTCTATTTTAAGCCTTAAAAGGGGTGACATAGTGTCACAACAAGGACATGATCCAAAACAACCCTATTCAATATTTTAATCTTGTAAAGAATCTAAATGGGTATCCAAATCTATAATTTATTTTCTCTTATGTTTTGGGAAAGTTGAGAGAAAAAAACATGAGGACAATCATCTTAGTGTCATTAGGCCTATTAGGTGTGTTAGTGTAAATAATTAATTATTATTACACTTTACTTAAATTTACTTAGGTTAATGCATTATTATATTAGTTTTCATGTAGACACCTAGGAGTATGTGTAGTCATATGAGTTATCTTGTTGACAACACAAAAGTTTGCATATTCATCTAAGTTGTCATGTAGACAATAGAGTTGTTCGCACTCCAATTGAGCACATGGTGTCTACAACATCTCTTTACAAGATACACCTATGTAAGCTTATCCTCTCATCATCACACAAACTCCTATGCTCAATGGAGGATAATCCACTCTTGGTAGACATGTGCTTAGTTGGTATACTTATCTCTTTTCATGACTCCTAGTCATATTGATTGCCTTTATATACAATGCACTTCTAATGTGTATTCATCCAATTATCTCATATCCAATCATCTAATATCCAATTATCAGATATACATTATTATCTTGATCATCATTAGTCTCTCTTGTGCTATCTATTGAGCTTCTTGATCTTGGTGTTGAATTCTTGCCTTAGGAAAATTTGTACATGGTATCAGAGCTATACCAAATTCTTACATGGTATCAGAGCCATGGGAGCTTCATTGCATAGCCATTTGAGAGATTTTTTTGCAAGTCAAGATTGGAGCTTGGTGGTGCAAATCAGATGTTGGCATCACATTCAGAAGGTCAAAAAACCCCCAAATTGACTTTTGTTTCATCAAAATTAGACATCTGAAGTGAAATCTAGAGTCAATTGATTTTTGGAGGTGTGACAATGGAAATTCAAGAATAATAATTATAGAGGTGATTTTCAAACAACGATATCTCCCTCATACAAACTCCTTTTTTTGAGATTTTTTTTTTTGTTTTGGGGTAGAATTTTGTGATCTACATATTGGTGTAGTTTGTTTGTGATCTCTATTCTTGAAATTTTCTACAAACCATAGATCCTAATTTTTGCAACTTCAAAGGCTTAGATTGGGCTCATATGGACACATATTCAATTGCTATTTTTTTGACAGTGCATGATTTTTTGTCTAGTTTCCAGATCTAGCATCAATTTGGAGTAATTCTGAGTAGACATAGCACTTTCAAATTTTGGTCTCATTTTGGCCTATTTTGGCACTTATAATTAATTAGATCCTTGAGAGGTCTTGTGCCTTATCTTATTGAGTGTGATATAGCTTCATATTTGTTGTTGTAACCATCAAAATCAAAAGTCCACTTACACCCTAAATTGGCAAGTGGCCCATTGTAATCACACTAAATATAAAGTGCCAAATCATACATTAGGGGGGGTTCCTTGATTTATTTTTGCATTTTGGGGGTGCATACATTATTTGATCTCATGGATTCATGTCAAAAGTGTTAGTTTGGTTTAAGATTCAAGTTGACAAAAAGGAACTATAGAAAATGGAGTGCTTTGATGATTGATCATCTAAGAGAACATAAGGAAGTATTTCCTTATCTATGTTCCAAAGAACTTCCTTCTTCTACTAATCAGACAGTTCTTAGAATGATTTTTCAAGCTATTTTTATAAATATTAGTATGGATTGTTTTTTTTTCCTTAGAAAGGCAAGTAATCCTTATAAACTTTGGATGTGTCTTTGGAAAGTATATGGAGATACACATGTCCCTCCATTCCCAAAGGACATTCTCCCTTTAGTCACTCCAATTATGGTACCTACAACTCTAGTTGAGATCATACCTCCTGATGCTCTTGTTGCTTGTACTGATCCAATTCTAGACACATATGCTCCTGATTCAATGCAGCAGGAAACATCGTGTCTTCATATTTTGGCTTCATGGGATGACTTCCTTCTAGAGATTGCAATGTTGTTTGTGGAATCTTACATTGAAGATATGGGAGACATTATTGATGACATCCATATTCTCTTTGTTGAGGAGAATTCTTCTTCACTTATTGTGAGGGAACCCTCTAACTCTCAACCACTTGATCTTTCTTTTGAGACTGACATGATTGTGGACACTTCTTTTCAGAAATTGGAGGACTCTTTTACTTCAAAGGAGACATATTAGTCTTTGGAGATTGTATTCTAGTTTCCTTAGACATCATATCTTTTGAGTATTCTTCCTACTAGTTGGAGAGCATTCTCTACTACACTTATGGCACCACTTCTTCTTACAAGGAGGAACATCATTCAGTTTTCATGGTGCAACTTCTTCAATAATCAAGGAGCTTCTTTCATGGGTGTGCATTCATCATTGAGAAGAGGCTACATTGCTTATCTTCCTATAAGGATGATTCCTTATATTTGGAGTTTGATTCAATTTCATACATGGAAATGTTACCTAGTTTGCCACCTTCTTTTGGGCATCCATCAGATTGGCTTGTGGCATCTACATTCATCAAGGACTTGTCAACATATGATCAGACTTCAAAGGTAGTATACATAGCATACTACATATGGATTCCTCATCCATCTTCCTATCCACAATGGGAAGTATACCTGCACCTATACTTGGTGTATCTTCTTCCTAAAGGGAGACATGTCGTTTGTCAGCATTGGATACTTATTTTTTCTTCGTGACATCCTTGTAGGAGATTATTCAATATGGAGGGATACCATTATGTATTTTTTCTTATGGGGGATATATGCTTGTACATACATGGTGAATGTCATACTAGGGGGGTCTTGATTACTCCATCCTTGCATGCATCTTGTTTTTTCTTTATCTCTCTTTTTAAAGGAGATTTTTCCCATGAGGATTTCCCTCTTTTTCTGCTTTTAGAGTGATTACATTGCATTGCATCACATTATATGTAGAGCATTACATTTGTACATGGGTACCTAACATGGCCTAGTAGCTGAGACCCATCATGATTTCATCATAGCTTTTGTAAGCTTAAGTGCATTCCCCTAAGTTGCACTTAAGGGGGGGATGTTAGTGTAAATAATTAATTATTATTACACTTTAATTAAGTTTACTTAGGTTAATACATTATTATATTACTTTTCATGTAGACACCTAGGAGTATGTGTAGTCATATGAGTTGTCTTGTTAACAATGTTCACAAGAGTTTTCATATTCATCTAAGTTGTCATGTAGTCAATACAGTTGTTCACACTCCAATTGAACACATGGTGTCTACAACATCTCTTTATGAGATACACCCATGTAATCTTATCCTCTCACTCTTGTGCTCAATGGAGGATAATCCACTCTTGGTGGACATGTGTTTAGTTGGTATGCTTATCTCTTTACATTACTCCTAGTCATCTTGATTGCCTTTAAATACAAGGCACTTCTAGTGTGTATTCATCCAATTATCTCATATCCAATTATCGGATATCCATTATTATCTTGATCATCATTAGTCTTTCTTGTGCTATCTATTGAGCTTCTTGATCTTGGTGTTGAATTCTTGCCTTAGGCAAATTCTTACATAGTATCAGAGCTATACCAAATCCTTACAAGGTGAACTTTGTATTTTCCTTGTCAATCCATATAATTTGAAGATAATTGAATATTTTTTGGAGAGTTTATCATCAAACCCATGAAAAATATTTCAAGAACCAAATTTATAACCATGACAATAAATTCAATGCACAAATTTATAATGTTAACAACATATAAAAATGTACAAAATTTATTTCTTATTGGTTTTATATACAAAATTTGGCATCTAAGTATGCACATGTTACATCTCTTATCATATTTTTATACAAAATGTGGCTATAAATATGCACATGTTATATGTCTTCTCTTTTTTATATACACAATCAAATACAAAATTAAACAAATTTGCATGATTATTTTATGTTCAATCACAAGATACTAACATAAAATAAGATGTTGGCTCAAGAAAATAGATCAAATTAAGAATTCACAAGCACAAAAACTAAATACTTGCATACTTGGTGTAGAAATACATTGAAATAGTAGTAGAATCTTGCTGGCCACACAAAACAACATAATAATCATTGACATGTTTTTTTATTTATGTTCTTCATTAACCCGGTTGGGTTACTAATAACTCGATCGAGTTATTGAATCCTGACTGAATCATCCATATGGACTAATAACCTGATCGGTTTATGTATTATTACTACCCAAAGGTAGATTGAGGGAGGGAGTGAAGGAGTGAGGATAGAGAGAGAGAGAGAGAGAGAGAGAGAGAGAGAGAGAGAGAGAGAGAGAGAGAGAGAGAGAGAGAGAGAGAGAGAGAGAGAGAATTTAGAAGTTGGCTAGAGAGGGGGTGGGGGTTAGTTAGAGATGATGTTTTGGGACTTTTTTATTTATATAATGCAATAGATCTCTTAAATATCTTTCCAACATATTTTCAACAAAGTCAATCAAACTTTGGATGTGAAAGTTATGGCCTTCATCGTAGAGCCCATTTTTACATCTTCAAAACCTAATCGAGTTTAGAAGAGGTAATTTTTTACTTCTTCAAAACCCGATCTAGTTTTGAATGTACTTTTTATTTTTCATAACCCGATTGAGTTATTTGAAAATCTAAAATTCAATTAGGTTATGGCTTGGTAGTAGCCTTGGGAGTTGACCCGAAGGCTTGGGAACTCATTTTCCCTCCAATTTTATTCCTTTAGATGCTTTTTCATCTTATAAGATGAATTCACATCATTCCCTTCATCAGGTTTCTAAGTAGTAAAGTGGGTATGGCTAAAATCACCACCATAATCTTACCTATCTTCTTAGCTTTCTAAACATATAGATTTTTCCTTTTTTGGAAAACATTAACATTGTAAACATTAATTATTTTTACCATTATATTAATAGTCCTCACATAGATGTGTCTAACTTTTTTTTTAATAACTGTTAATATACTTAACCAAATGAAAAGTAAATTCTATATTATTGTCCTATACTCCATTCTATACACATTTAAAATAAAAATAAAAACCTTTTTCGATTATTTTGGTACAAGTTATGCTCTACACACGAACAAGTACTGAAATTTCATGATGTAGTCACTTCAATAATTCATTAAAACTTATACTCATTAGAAAATTTGGAAAATAAAAAACTTCTAGATATCACTCTTAGCTATTAGCCTACCAAAGGTATTTACAAAATATTGAATATAACTAGGTCTTTTGCATTGCACATGAAAATAGCTATGTTATGTTTTCTATAAAAAAAAGGAACTACTTTATCATGTGCACAGGGTTTAACCCACCTAATATTATATGTTTTGTAAAAACTCTCATATTTTAAAAAGTAGATTCAAAGTACTGCAATTTCTATGTTTTACTCATCTTTCCATTTTGAGTGGATGAACCTCAAATATCTTGTCCAAGTGTAGGTTTAGTTGATTTCAAGAAAAAGGTGTCCACTTATACCCCCCTTTTTGTACACCATCTTGGTGCACATACCCACAAAATAAAAGTAGACCCCCATATAAAGAACCAAAGCAGAGATTCATCAACCATTTAGGGTGGAGTGACACTTGGCTCCCATCACAATTGCTTCAATCACAAGAACAAGGAAATTCTCAATATTTGAAAAATAAACAAATACTAGAAAATGGTCAACAACCAAAAAATCCTCAGCCATCAACAACAATCATCTGCATCAAACATTGGGAGAAAAATAGTTTTTGCTAGGACATAACGATCAAAGTGTTCAAAATCTAGGATCATGATAATCAAACTAATCGTGAACTTAGGAAATCTTGCGAAAACAATAATCTCCCTCATTCATGATTATTCCCCATCCATACTAACGAGGAAGGATGGAAAATGGTATTCTTCAAAAGAGATCAAAGAAGAATGAAAGATAATCATTTGGAAAATAAGACTAAGTTTCCAAAAAGAATAAGAAATGCTAAGTTAGTGTTTTAAGAAATCAACAAGTACAAGAATAAAGATATCTTAGACTGAAGAAAGTTGTTGTATAAAAAAAAGAAACTAGAAAATGAGCATCAAGTCAATCAAAGAGAAACCAAGGAAATTTTTTTTAAAATGTGATGGTCATAAGCTATTATTTCTTAGAAAATCAGTGGTTTGAATGCAAATCCTTAGGGATTTTTGCAATTGAGAATAATTCAAATCTGACAATAATCTACTTTGGGAGAATGATTGAAGGTAGGCTATAAGGGTCAAGTAAGTATTATGTCCCTCTCTAATTATCTAGCATACTTACATTATAATAATAAGCAAATCAAAGTTGCACAACTTCTAGATTCTCAATATCTTCTCAAAGCATATAGTATAAACTTTTGTAATTGGTCTCCCAGCTTTGATGAAATCTAGACCCAATTAAAATTATCACCAATGGATCAATCTGCAAACTACAACCTAGTTTATACTAGAAAAAATATTAATAAATAATGTTGTTTGATGTAGAGTCTAGACATGATGATTATAATTTTTGCTTAATTGTGCAACCAACATTAGATTTAAAGAATTTTGTGTTTCAATTGTATAAAGAAAAAAGTGCTAGGAGTAGGGATTATTTGCAGAACCTCAAGGAAAAATGGATATCAAATTTTAGGAGATCTAGACAGTATAGGTTACTACCTAATAAGCATGATCCAAGCTCCAGAACCATTTATTGAAAAAGGAGAGATAGTGGAGGAAGATCCAACCCTAAGCCATTAAATTAATCTAGTTCAATAGTGTTCAAGAACAAACAAACAAGTAGAGGATTAATCAAAAGAAAGAAGTGGAAAAGGAAACTACCAAGATTTTTAAAAATGTGTAGTTTAGAAGAGAAGGGGAAGGATACAACTGAGAATGATAGATGTTGCCTAGACAATTCAACCATAGCAAATAAGATAATGATGCTAGAACAATGTGACTATTTTATTAAACAAAATTATTTATTCAAGGCATAAGAGAAAACATCATATTACACAAGAAGATGATGAAGGACCTAATTTTGATACATAATGGCATTTGTGATCAACTCATTCTATGGGAAAAGGCTCATAACCCCCACAAATACCTGAAGGGTCAACTTTTGGAGAATGATATGAGGTTAAATCTAGAAACATCACCAATGGGGTTACAATCTATGAAATCCAAAAGATAGGATATGGCTGACTAGACATAAATCTAATTCCAATGACAAATAATCATATTCTACTTTCTAAAGACTAGATGTATAGAGAGAATCTAACAAAGCCTCTGAAAAAGACATTAGATAACAATATTGATTCAAACTAATTTTGAGACAAGAATGGACAAGGCTTTACCTTTATCATATCATCTCTCATAGGAAAATTCACTATCTAGAGGAAGGTATAAATAGATATATCAAAAATACCAAGCACCTAACAGCCCAAGAAGGCACAAAATAAAATAATTAAATGACGATGGTACGACTCTGATACCACTAATGATGGTACACTCTGATACCACTGACGAAGGTACGCTCTGATTCCACTTGATGAAGTACTGCTCTGATACCACTGATGACGGTACGCTCTGCCCTACCAACTCACAACCAAGAATGTAACACTCTAGTCTAGATCCAGATCCACACTCTAGTAGAAACCTCTAAGATCTCAACTTGTTCTTGCAAGCCACCAAGCAACCTCCTTGTTTCTAAACCGTAGCTACTAGCTCTTTTCCAACTTTATCCAAGATCCAAGTGTAAACTGCCTCACATTTGGCGCTCTATCCACAGACTCAGGAAAACTCACTCCTCACTTCCTCCTTCACTTTCACACTTTTCAGCTTCACACCTTGAAGCCTTCACACCTTCTAGCTTCTAATTCTCAAGCTTCTCCTTGAGCTTCTACTCCTCAAGCTTCTCCTTGAGCTTCCACTCCTCAAGCTTGATTAGAAATGCTCATATGCCTTGCTTAAATAGGCACTTACCACCCTATGCATGACTTATCCACAACCTTCTAGAATTCCTCCATAGCCTTCTACAATTTCCATAACCTTCTAGAATTACAACTAAGCACCACCATGTGGCCCAATTAGAAAATTACATTTCCTTTATGGATCACAACAAATATTAAATGCAAGATTTAAGAAACTTTCCACAAGCTTCTAAGATGCCACCTACACACCTTGATTAATGGAATGACAACTAATTTCTCATTTTTTTATTTTATGCCACCTATGCACCTCGAAAATAGAAATTCCTCCTTTTTTCTTTTTCTCATTTTTCCCTTTTTATTTATTTATTATTTCTCCTCTAATTTTTGTCACTTTCTCTCTCCTCCAGATTTTTTTTTTTTTTTTTTTTCAATTTTTTTTTTTTGCCCAATAATTTTTCCATGCAAGATGCTCCTGCATCATTAAAAGGGGGGTAAAACCAGAGATTAATAAAAAATAGATATGGTAAGAGGGGGAAGAATGAGATACAAAAGGTTGAAAAAGAGAAAACAATCTAGGGTGAAAGAATAAGAATCACTATAGAAGATATCAATCCAATGTTAGAAAATGTAGAAGTAAGAATGCAAGAAAGGAAACTCAAGAAATAGAAAGGCAAATAAATAATAAGACTACTAATCTGGAAAAGAAAAATTCAAAAAAGAATCGAAAGCTATATAAGTTCTGGAAAATGTCAATAGGAGGTAGACATCCCCTCAAAGAAGAAAATATGCTTGGAAACTATAAATGATTAGAAGGGTAAAATGAAAAAAAAATCTAATCTTGAAAGGGTGAAATTGGAACAAAAGATGTTTAGAATTAATGGACAAAAGCTGAGGAAACAATGTTGAACATAGTAAGTATAGAGGATCAACTTGAATCCCTCATTCCCTTGGATGAAGTTGACTTAGATGATAAAGACTTCCCTGAGGATCTCAATGCTAAAGAAGAAGATGAAGAAAGCAAAGAAGCAATGAAGGGTATGTGTAAGATCATTGTGGACCAAACTATACCCTTAAGTGGTAGTGTAAAATTAGCAAATCAAGTTTATGTCAACTTGACGTGCAATTTTGAACTAGTTATGAATTTTATATTAAAAAATTGTGAAACTAGAATCTATAGCAAATTGAATTTAGTTTCTAAACTACTAGGTCTTATCTAAAAATAATTTAATATGATTAGTTATAAATTTATATTTTAATGTAGTAGTACAAAAATTTAGGAAAAACATAAGAAGTAGGTGTATGTATGACCATCTTAATCACAATCAAATAATAATAAATTTTTATAAGATTCTAGATATAAGTAGACTCATGCTCAACTGTGATGCATATTTTTGGGTATTTCATTCCAAAGAATTAATTAATTATGATTTTTTGGTAAAACATTTTCAGAAAAAAGAAAAAAAAAAGACTCGTGTCTAACTACATTAACTAGTTCACAATATTGCCAAATCTATTTTGTCTTAGGAGAAGCATAGAATGTGATTCATCTTTCAAGTTTCAAAAATATTTTATGGTTTGAAAGTTATAGTTGTTTTTGAATCAGTGTGGAAATCAACACCTTATAGGTATCTTTGTTTAAAAATAAGTAATAAATATTTATCAAACTAATATTCTGACACCGATTATCACTAGAAAGGTGAGAATGTCCTCAAGAAAAACTTTTTGTTTCAACAAATTTGGATAGATTTAAATTTGTCAGATACCTCCCCAAAGTCTAGAAGTCACCTTAATGTGGCAAAATCATGTTTTTTGAGTTGACCAACTAGGCTTGGTAATTACCAAGCCTAATCAAATACCCAATATTTAGATTTTTGTTATATCAGATACCTGATATATCAAATACCCAATATATTGTTGCCAAAATTAATCTTTACATTTCTACAATTAAATATAGGGTTCTAGTTACATATAATAAGTATCTCTATGTTATATATTTAATTATATCAAATATATTTATAGTGTATAGTATATATTATATTATAGTGTGTGTATATATGTATGTATGTATGTATAGTATAGTATTATATAGTATATTATAGTATATATATTGTTGGAAATAACAATGGAAAAGTAAGTTCTAAGAGAGGGGGTGAATTAACACTTAAAACTTTTATCTCTAAAACATTTCACCATTCATCCATCTCATAGCTTAACATGTAAACTAAAATAAGTAATCATGCATCACATCAAACACATAATGTAAATCAACACATAACACATAAGATTTTGGCTACCAAGAAAGCTTCCAAGGAGAAGGTAAAACTGGGGTGGGAATGATACCCACAAATCTTCACTACTTCAATTATAAAGTGTGGTCAATTATGGCTACAAAGTTTTGATCATAATATATAATCTACCTTGTTAAAGGCTTATAAGACTATTAGGTCTCACCTTGATTAAAAGATTTAAACTCACAACTAAGTAAGCACTCTGTTAGGAGATTTACAAAAGCCTATTAAGACTACTCTATTAAGAGATTTACTCTATATCACCTGTTAGAATGATTCAACACTTGATCCTTTGATTAGTACCTTGTTGCTTGATGTCAAATCTCCTCTTTACTAGTTATCTCTTGATCCTCTTGATAAGGTCTATCTTCTCTATCCTTTCACTATCTATCCTTGTTCTTCTCAAATGGATTATGCATTGTAGTTCCATAACTTAGCCATCATTTCCACCATGAAATACTCTCTACGCTCTTAGCATTCCTCTCCTTATGCATGTACTACTTTTCTTCGCAACATTATACACATGCATACTCCTCTTTAGGGTTTAACTCTTTGCATAGGCATTATAGAGATGGGCTAGGTTAAAATCAATAAACGTGGTTGATCCTTATTGTCGCCTAACTCTTCCCTTTATTTGATTGGATGCATGTATTGGCATAGGGATTTATAATATGACTGGATTCTTATTTTTTAATATCTTCATGTCAGCCAAAGGTTATTTACATAGAATTTTGTGCCATAACAAACATCTATGTCAAAGACTAGTAACTCGGTATCAATAGACTCTATTGTTCAGCCTTCACTACACTCTTTATATCGATACTTATCTTTTGAATGGCTCGGCACTCACTCTTGCTCAGCACCTAAATCATGTGATACAAATTGTTTACTCGGCACCTAAGTGACTTGGCACACACTATCATATTACTCGACATGTATTGTCTAGAGGCTTATTCTTGGCACAAACTATGCACTTGACTTGCATTGTTCTTTCCTATATAATGACTAAGTGTTTTGTCACTACTTTGTAAAAACCACAATAAGATTAACATAATATATATATTATATATTATATATTATAATAATTTTATATAGTGTACACTAAATTATAAATATATTTATTTAATTAATTATAGTAAATATTATACTATAGTATAATTTTGATTATATTTAATATATTATATTTTTTAATATGCTAGATATATTTAATGACAACATATGTTCATAGGGCATTCTATGACCTCTTTCAACCCATTTGATGATAAAATATGTTCCTAATGGTCTTAGGACCCCTAGGAACATATCTCATATGTTCAAATGGGTCAAAAGGGGTCATAGGGTACCTTTTAACCCATTTGATGAAAACATATGTTCCTAGGGGTTCTAGGACTCCTAGGCACATATTTCATATATTCAAATGGGCCGAAAGGGGTCATAGGGTGACATATGACCTCTTTTGGCTCATTTGATGATAGCATATGTTCTTAGGGGTGTTGCAAGCCCTAAGGGCATCTAGAATATGATTGAATTAGTCAAAGGGGTAATAGGGTAACCTATGACCCCTTTCGACCCATTTAATGATAACATATGTTCATAGAGGTACTACAACCCATAGGGACATATCTCATATGTTCAAATGGGTTGAAAGGGATCATAAGATACCCTATGACACTTGTCAACCCATTTGATGACAACATATGTTCCTAATGGTCCTAGGACATATCTCATTTGTCAATGCATTTGATGACAACATATGTCCTTAGGGGTCTTAGGACCCCTAGAGACATATTTTAATTGCACGTATGGGTTAAAAGGGATCATAGGTTAACTTATGACCCCTTTTGACACATTTGATGATAACATATGTCCCTAGGGGTATTAGGACCCCTAGGGACATATTTTGATTGATCATATAACCTATGAGCTCATTAGACACATTAGATAACATGTGTTGAAAATAATTGGTTAATTATATATTATCTTTGATGTTACACAAAATGTCATATCATTGTCAGTTAGTGTATGCTAAGCTCACTCTAGCAATGAAGAGAGTTTCATGTATCTATTGAGAATTTTAGAGTTTACCAAGTTCAGAAGTCAATGACTACTGATTTCACTCAAGCATCAAAGGGAAGTTTGTAGAAGTTGAGTGTTAACCAAGCTCACTCGGTTAATGAAGTAAGATTTAGATGAAACTAGTGTTAACCGAGCTCACTTGATTACCAAAGGAACTTTGTAAATATGCAGTGTTAACCTAGTTCACTTTGTTAACATGATAAATTTATTTGAGTTAATTTCTACCTAGTAGGGTTAGCTAACGAAGAATTTTCTTGTTTTAGCATATCGAGTTCAACTAATTTGTTTGTTGGTTCTAGCCAATTGAGGATATGAATATTAAGTATTCTAAGTTGTATTCAAGTCAACTTAACAATGTGTAAGATATAAATATAAGGTCAAGTGGAGAATTGAATGTGTGAAACATAATAGAAGATTTGAAGATTCTTAGAGGACATGAATTAAAAAGATAAGCATAATATCCTTGTTGAGCTACAAAGCTACATTCGATCAAAAAAGATCAAGTATACAAGACAAAATTGAGATCTATAATCAGCAATTCAATTGCATTAGAAATCAGGTCATCTCATTGTTACTCTCTAACCATTGTAGTAGTGATCCAAATATCTTAACAGAGTTGGTTTAACAACTATTTATAAATCCTCTAATAAGGTGGCATTTCTAGATTGAAGTGTCTAAAGACCTCTAACAAGGCCACTCCTAATAGGCTGATTAAATCATCTAATAGGGGAACACCTAATAGTGTTGTTTGTAACCTTTAACAGGATTGGCTCCTAATAGGGCTCACTTTATAAGAGTAAAAATTAGTAACTAGTTACAATTGGTGGTTTTTTTCAAATCTAATTTCCACGTTAAATCTTGGTGTTACTTGTGTTCCTTCTATTTCTTTTATCTATATGCAACTATGTTAAGTAAGATTAATCACAGATAGTATCTTAAGATTTTCATGTTAAGCAGTTGCCAAGTTATTTTAGTATTTTTCGAGTTACAACATTTGCTAGTGTAAACTGAGTGACTGTGTGTTTACCAAGCATTAGTATTTTTAGTAAATTTTATTGTAACATCTAAGGGATTTGATATTTATTTTTGTGGTGATTGATTCACCCCTCCCCTCTCAGTTACTCCTCTTATATTTCCAACAATTGGTATCAGAGTTTCTTGGTGCTTGTAGAGAAAGGTTTCAAGGACCTAAGCTAAAGATTAGTATGTCTTACAAGAGAGAAATTTCCAAGCTGAACATAGATAACTTTGAAGCATGGCAGAAACTTGTGAAGTTGCATATAGAAACCATTAGTGATTTAGGTTTGAAATATTTAAACACTACTTACACATCTCCTACTGGTATAATGACTATGGAGGAAATTGTTGAAAACAAAAATCTTAATTTCATGATGATTGACATAGCATCAACTCTTAACTATATTGAATTTGATAAAGTCAAAGGATGTGCTATTGCTCATGATATGTGGACCAAACTGAAGAATATCTATGGAGGTGATGATAATATGAAAAGAGCCAAGGCAGAAAGCTTGAGAGGTCATTTTGATCAGATGAAGATGAGAAAAGATGAAAACATTGTAAAATATGTTGAAAAAATCAAAACTAGTGTCAATTCCATCAAAGCCTCTAGAGGAAAAATTGAAGATGTAACAATGGTAAGCAAGGTACTCAGAACCTTCTTCCTATCTATGCTATTAGAGTGTCTATTATTGAAGAGATAAGATATGATCCAAATAATGAGATAACCTTGGATGCTCTAGTTGGAAGATTGACTGCACTTGAACTAGATAACTATGATAATTATACTCCTAGTTCTAGCAATCTTGAGTTTGCATTTGAAGTCAAGGTATCACTAAAAAAGAAAGCTAAAAGATATAAAAGAAAACAATCTAAAAGTGAAGAGGAAGATAGTTTTGACAGTGATCTTGAAACCATTGAAGCATTGCTTGCAAGAAAGTATCTCAAAGGAAAAAGGAAAGTATAAAGGTAAGATTCCTTTAATCTGTTTCTCTTGTGAAGAAGTTGCATACATTATTGCAAGGTGCCCAAACAGAGAAGACAAAGATGAATAGAATCACAACAATTTCAAAGGAAAGAATTATTTAAATAATTGCAAGGACTATAAGAACAAAGGTAAGAAATCTTGTTTTATGGCTAAAGATTCAGATAGTAGTGAAGATGATGAAATGGTAAATATTATTGTAAAAGATGAATCTGATGATGAAGGAGATAAAATGGCATTTATTTCTCATGTTAGTGAGAATGATACATGGATTATTGATAGTGGTTGCTCACATCATATGAATGGTGACAAAACAAAGTTTGAACATATGGAGCATTATGATGGTGAAAGTGTGAGATTTGGAAACAATGAACCTTGTTGCATAAAAGGTTGTATCTCATGAACCAATGAACTTAGATGTGATAATGCTTATTAGGTTGAAGGACTAAAGCATAATCTACTAAGTGTGGCACAATTGAACAACATTGGATTCAAGGTAGAATTCATGAATGGGAAGGCCAAGCTGCTGGATGGAAAAAAAAATCTAGTTGGGTCTAGCAAACAAACAAAAGATAACCTATTCTACCTAGATCTTAGTGAAAGTTCATGTTTTATTGCTCAAGTAGAAGAAAGTTGGTTGTGTCATAAAAGGTTATGTCATGTAAGATTTGATAATCTAATCAAGATAAGCAAGAAGAAAAGAGTAAGAGGTAATGCTAGTCTGAGAAAACTTGATGTGGGCCTATGTAAAAATTGTCAAATTGGTAAGATGGGAAAGAGAGGTTTTAAAAGCAAATATTATCATTCTAAAGAAGACTTGGAGCTAGTTCATGCAAACTTATGTGGACCTATTTGAATAGAAAGCTATAGTGGAGATAAATATTTTATTCTTTTTGTTGATGATTATTCTAGAATGATGATTGTAATGTATCTGAAAGAAAAGTTTGAAGAATTTCAAAAATTTAAGTGGTATTTGGCAAGAGTAGAGAAAGAAACTGGAAAGAAGTTGAAGTGTTTGAGATCACACAAAAGTGGTGAATTCATTTCCAATGAGTTTAATGAATTCTACATTGAAAGATGAATTAAGAGACAAGTATCATCCCCTAGTACACCATGGCAGAATGGTATACTTGAAAGAAAGAAAAAATCCATCATAGATTGTGCATGAACTTTAATGATAGAAAAGAGTGTTGCAATCAGATACTGGAAGGAAGTAATCAATACTATAGTGCATACCTTAAATAGAGTATAGTTAAAGAAAGACTCAAATAAAACTTCTTATTAACTATGGTATGGTTACAAATCTAATGTAAGTTACTTGAAAGTATTTAGTAGAAAAATTTATATCTTGAAGGAATCTAGGAAAGGTAAATTTGATGTCAAAGGTGGTGAAGGCATATTCCTAGGATACTCCTGCAAAAGTAAAGCATATAAATGTTTGAATTTATCCACTCATAAGATCATAGAAAGTGCACATGTGAGAATTGATGAGTTTGCATAAAAGAGTGAAGAAGAGAACAAAAAATAACCTAAAGATTATAGAAGATTTGTTTACTATGAACTTGATACATTGCCAAATATAATTGGAAGTCAGGAGGCCTCACCTCCTAAGTCCCCAAAATCTCTAGAAGCACCCAAGTTGCAACCAATGCAACCCGAGTCATAGTCTAAAGGACCCGAGTCATAGTCAAAAGCTACCAAGCTATTGCTAAAGCAAACTGAGTTTCATGAGACTAAGTCACGGACAGTGGGACCCAAGCTTGATACAAAAGATCATGTCAAGATTAGTGGAAATTTTTCTAAATCCAAAGTACCTGTTTTAGCAAGATATGTCAAAAGGAACCATGCACCTAATCAGATCATTGGAAACATGTCAAATGGAACAATGACAAGAAAAAAATTGAAAGGTACATGTTTTCTTACTAAATTTGAACCTAGATCAGTGAAAGATGCTTTGGATAATAAAAGTTGGATTGAAGCTATGAATGAAGAAATATAATAGATAGAGAGGAATAAGACTTGGACTCTTGTTCTTAGACCCAAGGGTAAAAATCTATTTGGCACAAAATGAGTTTTCAGAAATAAGTTGAATGAAGATGGAGAAGTTTCTAGAAATAGAGAAAAGTTAGTATGCAAAGGTTATTCTCAAGAAGAAGGTACTGATTATGGTGAAACTTTTGCTCTTGTTACTAGATTAGAAGGTGTTAGGACTTTAATTACTTATGTTGCACATAAAAAATTTAAAGTCTATCAAATGGATGTAAAATCTACATTCTTGAATGGAATTCTTGAAGAAGTTCACATAGAACAACCTAAAGGTTTTGTGGATCCTAGCAAAATGGATATGGTCTTTAAATTACACAAAGCATTGTATGGTCTCAAGCAAGATCCAAAAGTTTGGTATGAAAAACTTCATAACTACTTGATAAAGATTGGTTTTTAAAGAATAAATGATAACAACAACCTTTATATGAAAGAAGGACCAGACAAGAACATTGTGTTAGCTAATATCTTTGTAGATGACACTTTATTTTTGAAAAATGATGATTTATGCAAGGCATGTTCAAAAAAGATAAGTGAAGAATTTGAGATGTGCATGTTTGGAGAGATAAAATTATTTGTTGGATTGCAGATCCAACAGAAGAAAGATGGTATCTATATTACTCAATCCAAACATATCATGGAGATACTAAAATAGTTTGGAATGGAAGATTCAAGACCAGTTGAAACACCTATTTCTACTAGACATAAGATTTTCAAAAATGATGATTCCAAAGAGGTAGATCAAACCACATTCAAATCAATGATTGGAAAATTGCAATATGTAGTGCACACAAGGCTTGATATTGCATTAGCAATTGGTATGGTGGCAAGATTCTCAACAAATCCCAAAGAAAATCACATGATGGAAATCAAGAGAATCATGAGGTATTTGAAGGGTACTAAAGACTATATATTATGGTACAAGAAAGGAGGCAATTTGGATTTGAAAGCATTCACATAAATTGATTGTGTAGGAAGTGTTGATGATAGAAAAGCACTAGTGGTGGAGCATTCTTTCTTAGTAAAAGACTAGTATCTTGGACAAGCAAAAAATAGAATTGTATTTCTTAGCCCACAGAAGAGGCAAAATATAATGTGGCAGTAGTAGTAAATTGTTCCAATGTTGTTTGGTTCAAGTAACTGTTAGCAGGTACAAAGGTAGAGATTAAGGATCTAATGGTTATCTCCTATGATAACACTAGTGCAATTAATATATCAAACAATCCTATGATGCATACCAAAACCAAACGTACATTGCTATAAAATATCATTTTTTGAGAGAATTGGTACAAGATAAAGAGGTAAGATTGGAATATATCAATACTAAAGAACAAATTGCAAACATATTCACTAAGCCATTACCTAAGGATGTATTTTTGTATCTAAGAGGTAAGTTAGGGGTCATTGCCCTATCTGAAGCTTACTAAATGAAGTTTAGTGATGCATTAACTAGAGCATGTTAGAGATCGGCCAATTGATGCAGTATTGAAAAGGGCATATTGCATATGAATCAGTACATAAGGTACACTGGTATTCTTTAACTATTGTCTTTGGCATGAGATATCAAAAAGGGAGAGTTTTCTGTCATATAACAGAAATTTTAATAAAGAGGGAGAGTATACATTTCACAGAAATTTTATAAAGGAGGAATTATTTACAGAGATGTCAAAAAGCGAGAACTTGGTTTGATATCAAAAGACAGAGTTTGTAGGCAAAGGGAGTTCACACTGATAGAGGGAGTTCTCATGGATGAGAATTAGAATGCAACTAAGGATATGTTCCTTACTTTATTCTTGCTCTAAAATTTCATTGTATTATGAGGTGTTGTGTGGCCATCGATGCCAAAGAGGGAGATTGTTGAAAACAATTGGTTAATTATGAATTGTCTTTGATGTTACAAAAAATGTCATATCATTGCTAATCAGTATATGCTAAGCTCACTCGAGCGATGAAGACAGTTTCCTGTATTTGTCAAGCATTCCAGAGTTTTCCAAGTTCAAAAGTTAGTGACTACCAAGTTCACTTGGGCGTCAAGAGAAGTTCACAAAAGTTGAGTGTTAACAAAGCTCACTCGGATAATGAAGGAAGAGTGGGATGGAACCAATGTTAACCAAGCTCACTTGGTTACCAAAGGAACTTTGTAAATATGCAATGTTAACTGAGTTCACTTGGTTAACATAAGAAAATCGTTTCTAAGTTAATGTCTATTGAGAACTGTCGGCTAATGAAGAACTTTCATGTTTTGGCATATTGAGTTCAATTAATTTGTTTGTTTGTTGGTTCCAGCTGACTTAGGAGATGAATATTAAGTATTCTAAGTTGTATTCAAGCCGACTTGACAATGTGTAAGATATAAGGTCAAGTTGGGAATTGAATGTGTGAAATACAATAGAAAATTTGAAGATGCTTAGAGGAAGCGAATTAGAAGGATAAGCAGAATATCCTTGTTGACATGCAAAAATACATTCGATCATAAAGGATCAAGTATATAAGCCAGAATTGAGATATGTAATCAACAATTCAGTTACATCAGAAATCATATCATCTCATTGTTACTCTCTAACCATTGTACTAGCAATGATCTAAATCTCTTAATAAAGTTGGCTTAAGAATTATTTGTAAATCCTCTAACAAGGTGGCATTTCTAGATTGATGTATCTAAAGACCTCTAACAAGGTCACTCCTAACAGGGTGATTAAATCATCTAACTGGGCCACACCTAACAATGTGTTTTGTAATTTTTAATAGGGTTGGCTTCTTACAGGGCTCACTTCAGAAGAGTGAAAATCAGTAACTAGTTGCAATTGGTGATTTTTTTTAAATTGGGTTTTCAAGTTAAATCTTGGTGTTACTTGTGTTCATGTTATTTATTTTATGTATATGCAACTAAGTTAAGTAAGATTAATCACGGATAATATCTTAAGATTTTAATGTTAAGCAATTGCCAAGTTATTTCAATATTTGTCGAGTTACAACATTTGCTAGTGTAAATCGAGTGTTGTGTTACCAAGCATCAGTATTTTCAGTAAAGTTTATTCTGACATCTAAGGGATTTGAGATTTATTTTTATGGTAACTGATTCACCCCTCCCCTCTCAATTACTCTTATATTTCCAACAATATGTCCCTAGGAGTCATAGGGGTCTGGGTCCTAGGACCCCTAAGAACATATTCTAAGTGATCATATGGGTCGAAAGGGGCCATCGGCTAACTTATGATCCCTTTCAACACATTTGATAACAACATATATCCCCAGGGGTCTATTCTGATTGATCGTATGGGTCGAAAGGGATATAGGTCAACCTAAGACCTCTTTCAACGTATTTAGATGACAACATTTTTGTGTGTTTATGTGTCATAACATGATTTATTACTTTTAAAATAAAAAAAAATTTACTTATTTTTACAATTATTGGTGCTAAGAACTTCAAAGTTACAATTATCAGTGTCTCTATTGAAAGATATTGGACATAAAGAGGACAAATGCTACAACTACTATTAAAATATATTCAGTTACTAGATTATTTGCCTTATGTTCTTATAAAAGTCATGCCAAAATACAACAATGTGTACTTTTTATATTCATGAATACAAAAGAAGATGTGATGAAAAAATCCTGTTAGCTAAATTTAAAACCAATAAAAATACCTTCAAATTAGTTAGCATATATTAAACAGGTGAGTCATCATATCAACATGTCTTTATTGTCCAAAAAGACCCCAAAAAGGGTTATATAGATAGTTGTGCACTAAGTCACATTTTATTCGTGTTGATGCACCATAACATGATATGATGCTTTTAAGATCTAAGAGCTTCACACACAAAATTTAATACTAACAACTTGAAAGACACATTTTTTATGCTTATTATTAAAAATATTAGACAATAAGTTGACAAATACTACAACTAATTTTAAAATTATTCAATTACTAGATTATTTGTCTTGAATTATTATAAAAATAGACAACACACCAAATGTGCTGAAAAAATCATATTAACTGAATTTGAATTTAAAATGAACAAGAGCTCTTGGGAGAGCTTGAGTCCCTGCCTTTGGACTGTTGATAATTTTTATGTAAAATGAAGTCTAAATCATTTAATTATTCTGTATGTGATCTGTTCACTAATGGAACTTTTGGTTGCAAAAATATAGAAAATTCTCTATAAAAATAAAGTTAAAATATAGTGAACTCGTTATTAAGACATAGATTATTTAGATATATGTGTGTATTTTTAGTCTTGAATCATAGATTTGTATAAATTAATTTCTTTATACTTTGGTGTAGATTGGCTTCTTAATGAAAATATATTGTCAATTAATTTATTATGAAAAACTAATTAAATTATATTTGTTAGTTAATTTATTATAAAAAATTAGAGAGTGATTAGAAATTAAATTAATTTCAATATTGAACATTGTGCCCAATAGATAATCAAGAAATCTTAATTGCTTGTGCCCGATAATAAAGAAATCTTAATTACTTTCTAATAGATTTATATGTATTATAAAACTAAAAAGTAAATATTTCATAGTGAGATTCTATTTAGCCATTTTAACATTTACTCAAAATAATATTAATTAGCTTGTTAATTTTTTCTACAACAGTTGTTAATAAACGAAATATTTATAACTTAAAGAATTTCTCTTATGCACTAACAAAATATATTTCAAACATATAAGCACTGGTGAAAACCTTAGTTTGAAATGGACAATTTTGTTCAAAGATCGTGAAATAAAATTGCAGAAAGTCTTGAAAACCTAGCTTGTGCAGCCATGTAGAAAATTGCAAAAAGCAAAGCGAGGGGTTGACTGTTATAGTGCCTCCAAACATGAAAAACAAACCCTTGCACCAATGAAATAGGATGTTCACCTAGAAAAACTCAAAATGTCATCAAAATACTAAAGAAAACCACAGAAAGTTGTCACGTCTTGGAAATTGGTTGTGGGAAAAACATCGATAATGTGGAAGAATGTGACTTATGCGTCGAACTACACAGCCTACAAACATAAAAACCCTCTTGGCTTTGGCTCTAAAAAAATGAACAAACCAAAGAAGTTGTGATTTTTGCAAACATGATGGGCAATGTGATTTACAGAGAGATTTGCCAACAAACACACAAGTCTCAGGAAAATTGCTGTGACAAAGAAATGTGAGAGAAGCATGTGCAAAAACTCCACTCTAACATAGATGAAAAACAAGCTAAAAAGTTTAAAACCATTGAAATAAATTCCGATGATTCCTATCACTTAAAGCAACACAGTCCATTGTGGAGATTGGTAATGGCAGTGAGGTGGTAAGTGCTTTAGGCTAGATTTTGAGTACTTCGCTTAATAAACGTTCACGTCTTTTTCGAGATGGAGGAACCTAGAAACTTCTGCACACGCCGCCTCCTAAATTTTTTGATTTTTGGCTTACGAAATTCTGAATAAACCCCGAGAAATTGCCACATAACCAATCATAAAATGAGAATAAGTATTTAATAATTAAATTTTAAATCAAACTTTACATCAACCTTTATGAAACTTTGAAAAATATCATGAGTTTTAACATTAGTTCTAATAAACACACCTTCAAATTAGTTAACAAGATATTAAAGTGGCACTACCTATTTTAATTGAGTGAAAACGATTTTAACATTTTCTATGTTCTTCAAAATTAGTAATTCACTACGACAAATTTTATATCACAGATTTTCATGATAATCACGATGAAGCAATTGATAAGTAGGAGATAATTTCCACAACAAGCCAAATTGTGATATTGCTATCAGGATTTAACTCTGTGATTTTTTAGTCAAACTCATTGACCCATGTTTCATGAGTAGCGATTCAACATGAATCCATCTTTCATGAGAATAAATGGATTTATTCTCATGAAAGATGGATTCATGTTGAATCGCTACTCATGAAACATGGGTCAATGAGTTTGACTTAAATGGATTTATTCTCATGAAAGATGGATTCATGTTGAATCACTACTCATGAAACATGGGTCAATGAGTTTGACTCAAAAATTTATTCTCATGAAAGATGGATTCATGTTGAATCACTACTCATGAAACATGGGTCAATGAGTTTGACTCAAAAATCACAGAGTTAAATCTTGCTAGCAATATCACAACGATGTAGCAAGCTAATTAATCCTATACGGGAGATGGCCACACTGTCACCTCGAAATTCATTTTCATATTTTTTCTATATAGATCACAATTATGAAAGTATTATACTATTGAGGAAATTGTTCATTGAGAATGCTTTGCATTGGCTACAAGCACTGCGTAGTGTGGAGAGTTCTTTTGCATTTACAAAGGGTACAAGGGTATCCAGGTGATTAAGATTTAAGACATACCACACTACCACAGCCGGGAAGAAATAAAACATTGTTCTATGCAACAGAATACTTTTAAGAGCAATATATAAGTATGGCAAAAGGATTCATAAGACATAATCTGGGAACTTCTATGTCCAGAAACCCTTAATCGTTAAGAAACATAGAAACCAGCTTAGGGGCGATTTTTTCAGACATTATCACTCCTTATATTTCATGGATGATTTTTCAAATCCAATTGTGGGGAATTGCTTCGCATATTCCTCAACTTGATGTCGGAGATTCTTTATGCCCGCCTGTACGCCTGGATTGCTTTCAATTGTGGCATTGAAGTCCTTCAACTTGGTGCCTGAAGTTTAAAAAGTAAGAAACATTTTAGATTCCACATTATTTTGATTGAATTCAGAATGTATGAACTGATGGTAATAACAGGTATGAATAGCATGAACGTTTCTCATAAAGAACAACCATCTATATAAAAATAAAATAAAATAAATAGCCAAGGTGACTATAGTAGAGGTTCTGACCTGTTGTCTCAGATTTTATTTTAATTGCTAATTGAACTGCATGATCAAAGAATTCTGCAACTTTTGCAAAATCGTCCTCTGTGAAACCTCTTGAGGTTAGAGCAGGTGTCCCTGTAAAACATTGAATATTCCAGGAAATTCTTTTAGTGGGAAGGGATACAAAGTCAGATTATTTCTGGTTTAATTGCCTAAATATTCTGAATTCTGGCAGTAACCTATCAAAAGTTTCCCCTGGTCTGGAGCTTTTGTATCCATTTTGTATCCCATTTCAAAATCTTGTTCTATTCAAACTTCCTCATGAAAGAAAGATACTATAGAAGGGACATTGTGAAGTTCAAGTTAATAAACAAAAATCATCACCCATGCGAATTCCACCAGGAACCATTGCCGAAACATCTCCGGGAACTGTGTTTTTATTGGCTGCAATATGAGCCAATTCCATCACCCTTTCAACCCTGGATCCATCAACTCCCTAAAATTCAAGAAACAGGACAGAGATATGTCAATTAATGGGATCAACCTATATTCTATGCAGAAGAAGATTATTTCATAATCGTCATCTTTAAATCACTATATCCAAGATGTGAATGTTCAACTCAAAAACATTAAATGATTCAGGGTTTGGCAACATAGATCGATACAGATTGGACCATTAAAGCATCAATATACCCCTTCCCACCTAAGGAAAAACGAGTTATCCAATGTTCTGATTTTTCAAATCGAACAGATCTGGTAATGCATGAAATTTCCTTCACTGAATTGGCCTTTAGAATACATTAATTTATCATGCAAAGATCAGCAATCCCTTTGGGAACATTTACTAATGTCTTGATTGCCTATTTGTAGTTAGTTTAACTACTAACTAATAGACAATCAAAGAGGGGTGCCGATCTTGGTAAATTCAATTTGTTTTATGGAGGGCCAACCTAGAAAGGGTCATGTCCTTTCTACAGACATGCCCCTTGGGTTCACTATAAAGGAGGGGCAAGGATGTGGATAGAAGACACACATTACACCCAAGTCTGCTCTTCAAGCATTACTATCTTGAGCGAATTTATAACAAGAATAAAAACGATTTCCAGAATTATACACCATTCTCCATGAACGATTAATATTCTGTCGAGACTATTTAGGAACCATTTCCAGCAAGGTTGAAGGTAATATATCAGTATTATTTCATCAGAATTTGCAGAAAATCTACATGGTATCAGAGCTCTAGTAGTCGAACATTGGCTCTGCAAACTGATAATTAGATTTAAAACATAGCAACATCCTTCTACCTACAATGGCCAATGCAATTAGACCCGAAGACAAGTTTGATGGAAAAGATCACTTTCATGCATGAGAATTGAGAATTATGATGGCTCTTGAAGAAAATGATATAACATAGTTTGTTGATAAGGAATCCAAGCAGCCTAATGCTGATCCTTATAGAACTAACCGGATCAAAAGAAATAGGAAAGCCATAAAAATCATATTAGATGGAGTTAAAAATGAAATAGTACCTACGATAATGAAACATCAGCCAACATTCAATATGATGAGTGCATTAATAAATGCATATGAGGTTAATAATGCAACTAGAACCCTTTCACTAGAAAGGCAACTAAATCATATAAAAATAAAGAAGGGATAATCTATGAATTCATACTTCCTAAGGGTGGCTAGTCTAAGAGATGAACTTACAAGCATTGGGTACATAATTGATGATAAAGAACTAACATTAATGGCAATAGATGGATTACCAAATTCATAGGAAATATTCTCACAAGGAGTAAGTGCTAGAGACAAACTTCCAGACTTCAATAGACTTAAAGGAGATTGCCTTCAAGAAGAATCTAGGCAACTCAAGAAAGGAAGGAAATTGAAAACTGAAGATGAAGAACTTCATCTTCTCAACACAAATTCTACAAAGGTAAGAAGAAGCACTTCAAAAAGAAGAAGGCTCATCAAAGAAGTGACAAACCTAAGAGAGATTTATCCAAAGTAAAATGCTTTAAATGTGAGAAATTTGGACACTACAAAGAAAATTGCCTAGAGAATATAAAGCAGCAAGTAAATTGTACAAAAGTTACTAAGAAAGAGGAAAATTTTGATCCTAAGAAATGTGTATTGTATTTAGCGCTATCAAATGAAGTATCAAGCAAAGCATGTGTGGTTTATAGTGGATCATCTCGATGCATTACATGATACAAAGAAGTACTAGACTCAATATTAGAAGAAGTTAATGATGAAGTTATTATAGGTGATAATTCCACTCACCCTATCAAAAGAATTGGGAAATGCACCTTGAAATTGAAGTTAGGTATTTATCTTCATATCAAAAGAGTACTCTATGTACTAGGAATCAAGAGGAATCTAATCTCTGTTACAGCACTTGAAGATGATGGACATAAGGTTGCATTCATGGACGGTAAAGTAATGACCTAGTCTAAGAACTCTTCATTTAAGAAATCTAAGTTGATTGGTCAAAGAAAGGGATACTTGTATGAATTAAATATAGAACCTATTCAAGCCTTAATCCACGAAGCTGTTGATATAAACGAAGTGTGACATAGAAGGTTAAGGCATCTAAACTTCAAAGCCTTATCAACTATGGAGAAGATGGTTCTAGCATATGCAAAGGATGTGCACTAGGTAAGAACACCAAAAGTCCATTTCAAACTAGCACTAGAAAATTTAACAATGTTTTAGAATTAGTCCACTAAGATTTATGTGGACCTATGTTTGTTCCTTATCTTGGAGGATTTTTGTACTATATACTTTTTATAGATGATTTCTCTAAGAAAACATGGATTTACTTCTTAAAATGTAAAGAATCAAAAGAAATCCTTAAGAGATTTAAAGAATTCAAAACCTTAACTGAAAACCTATCAGGACATAAAATTAAAACTCTTAGGTCTGATAATGAAGGGGAATATACTTCAAATTTGTTTAAATATTTTTGTAAAGAAGCAAGAATTAAGTGGGAGTATATTGTTCCTCATAATCCACAGCAAAATAGGGTAGCAAAAAGGAAGAATAGGACAATTATAGAAGTGGCAAGAGCTATGATACTTGATCAAAACTTAGAATTGTATCTTTGAGCAGAAGCCTTATGTACTCTTCTCTATATTCAAAACAAAAGTCCTCACTCCCACCTCAGAGAAAAACTCCTAAAGAAGTCTTTTCTAAGGTTCAACCAAATATAAGCCATCTTAGGATATTTGGGTGCCCTGTATACATACATGTTCCAAAAGAAAAGAGAACTAAGTTAGAACCCTCTGGAAGGAAAGGTATTTTTGTCGGGTATAGTGAAACCTCTAAAGCATATAGAATTTTAATACCTAGTCAGAAGAACATTGAACTTAGTAGAGATGTTATCTTTAAAGAAAAGTTTGCATTCAATAGAGCCCTAAGTTCTGAAGACACCTTTCATATACTTAGTTCTGAAGAAAATCATGATCCTAAGTTTCAAAGGGAGAACATTGAAAAAATCGAAGGTGAGATTCAAAACCTTAATCTTGAGGAAACTCAAAATCCTAAGAAAATACCACTTTGGGCTATTAAGACTATAGAGGAAGCACAAGACTTTTTTGCACCATCTGGGAACTTTTGAGAGAGCAAAAGACCCAAAAGATTATCTAGCTATGCAGCAAACATGAGTGACTTATCTAAATCAGAGCCAACAAATGTTTAAAATGCTATCAAACACGCAGCTTGGAAGGATGCCATGACAAAAGAATACCAATCCATTATTAAGAATAATGTTTGGAAAATTGTTCTTAGGCCTGAGGGAAAATTTGTTGTTTCTTCTAAGTGGATATTTAAAATCAAGCATGCTGCTGACGGTTGCATTGAAAAATATAAGGCCAGATTCATAGCTAGAGGATTCTCTCAGAAGGAGGGAACTAATTATGAAGAAACCTTTGCTCCAGTTGCCAGATACATCTTTGTAAGAGTAGTCATAGCTATTGCAGCATCGAAGGGATGGGAAGTACAGTAGATGGATGTGAAAACAACATTTCTGAATGGAAAGATTACAGAAGAGGTATATTTGGAACAACCTGAAGGATTTGAAACTCATAATCCTAAAATATTTGTTTGTAGACTCAAGAAAGCTCTCTATGAGCTTAAACAGGCTCCAAGGGCATGGTATGAAAGGATCGATAAATATCTCACCAGTTTAGGATTCTCTAAGTATGTAGCTGATCCAAATCTCAATTATAAAAGGGATAGAGATGAGATGATAATTTTGATACTATATGTTGATGATTTACTAATAACAGGTGATGATCATCTCATAGATCAATGCAAGAAAGATCTAATTAGAGAATTTGAAATGACAAATTTAGGACTTCTTCATTACTTCCTAGGATTGGAAGTATGGAAAAACTCTAACAGCATCATACTTAATCAAGGAAAATATACATTAAACATCTTAAAGAGATTTGGAATGTGGAACTGCAAACTTATGTCTTCACCAATAGAGACTAATCTAAACAAACTTAAGGAAGTAGCTACAGAATCACCCTCCATAGATTTTACTCTTTATAGACAGATGATTGAGTCTCTCATGTACTTGGTAAATACAAGACCTGATATTTGCTGTACAGTTAATTCCTTATGTTAGTTTGTGTGTGAGCCAAAGGAGATTCACCTAATTGCAATCAAATACATTATGAGATACTTACAAGGCACTCTTAACCTTGGGGTTAAGTATAAGAAAGTTGACTTGGACTTACATGGATTCATAGACTCGGATTGTGTTGGAAGTTTTATTGATAGAAAAAGCACTTTAGGATGTTGTTTTAGTTTAGGCTCGGCAATGATATCATGGATATAAAGAAAGCAATCATCAATAGCACAGAGTTCTGCAAAAGCTGAATACATTGTAGCTGCAATGGCTTCTAGGGAAGCAATTTGGCTTAGAAAGTTACTTGTGGAATTATTTGATCAACCCATGAATCCCACTATCATTCATTGTGATAATTAGAGTTGCATCAAGCTCTCTCTAAATCCAATTTTTCATGACAGATCCAAGCATATCGAAATTCCTTACCATTATGTAAGAGATATGGTAGACAGGAAAACTATCAAGTTAAAAAACATTTGCACTATGTATCAAATAGCATATATTTTTACCAAACCTCTCTCTCGAGTGAAGATAGATCACTTTAGAAAAGGACTTGGTATGGTTGAATTATTATTCATTTGTATTCTTTAATTATTAATGAAATAATTGTGTTAAAATTATTATGGTCAAACTATTGACTCTTATGGGCTTCACCATTTGTATTCATTATCTAAGAGGTGACAATCTCTAAGATAATGAACACTTGTATAAAAGACATTATGAGAGATGACAATCTCTGAGACAATGTACTAAACAACAGAGAACTACTGGCAGATCTGAATGAGTTCAAGATCACATTGTGATATAGACATTTTTATGCCTATGAGTCATAAGTTGGATAATCAAGAATTTAATCATTCTCCGAATTCAATGGTGTGTACTGGTAGATCTCGATGTAGGGTTGTCAATGCCTATGAGTCACAACTTGGATAAAGGAAGAATTTAATCATTCTCTGGATTTTATCCTGTGTATTGCATTCCATGTAATACTATTATCACAAGAATAATTGATATGTTATATTACAGGTATAGTAATATGACAAAGTATTATGTGTACAAATGATACAACATGCTTAGTGTTGATGCGAGTTTTGTATCACTTACATAACATATTAGGATTTGAATATTCAATATGGAATATCAAACATGCAACTCCGCTCTTGAAAAGTTATTACTCATGAAGACATAAGCAATAGCTCTAATGTTCCTTACACTATTGGATACCCGCTCAATTTTATCGATGTGATTCGCTGGTAATCACGTAGGCGGCCTTATGCTATTCATTCGAGGATGACTTGGACTTTGGTGGAATGATGGAGATGATGATGGGTTTGTGAAATATGTGAGTGGCAGATAATGTTGATGGTGGTGGTGATGAAGGATGTGTCTGCCGATGATGATGTTGATGGGAAAGTGATGTTGGTGGAAGGTGATTGGATGTATTCTAATACTTGACCTACTCCTCTAACTTCTTTCTCTAAGCTTCGACTACCCAGCTACTCACTATTCTACTCCTACTCCTATGAATGGAAGGTTAGCAAATGGACGGGGATCGAACCTAATGAGAGCTGACTAGCGGCCTCACTTCCACAGGTGCAATGATTCAAAGGAATAATAAACTAGCTTACCACACAAAGCTTCCCAACCAGCCGCTAGGATGCTAGTGGCCTAGTATTGACCCCTATTAAACATTTACCAATGCTACCATACCACTATCCATCTACTTTACTCTCACTTAAACAACTTGAAATGAAATTTGCTTCAACAACTTGAAAAGAAATCTAACTATGTGGAAGTAGAAAACATGCAATAATACCCAATGTTCTTAATCAATATGCAAATCGCAACAATGAAAAAGAGAGCAATTTTGGTATTATCTTCGCAACAATTTTTCCAACCCCTTTACAAATGAGAGCAAATGGCCTTTTATAGGGGCCAGAAATACAATGGACGGTGGAGATCAAAACAAGATCAACGATCCAGATTGGATCCTCAAAACCCTAATTAGGGTTGCCACCCCATCGGCCAATGAGAAGACACCACCTCATCAATGGACCAATGAAAAAAGTGCAAAAAGTGGCAACCAATGAGAAGGCACCAAAATGGTGGCCAATCAGAAATAGACACTTGTCATATTCTAGAAGAAAAGGAAATTGCCACTTGGGCTTACATCAAATGATCTTCTAATATAAATCTTCCTTTTTCTTTCATTTTCTTAGCTAAGGCAATGAACTTAGCTAGCCTTTCATTAACCTCTTCCATAGGAGGACAAGGTGTGTGCTTCGCCCTAAGTTTCGCTAACTTCACCACGTTGCTTGCTGCTTGTAGTATCTTTTCATGATCCTTCTCATATTCTTTCTCAGATCCAAAAAAAGCATTGAGAGAGGAAAGGGTGCCCAAATGCTTCTTCTTGATAGCAACCTTCCCCAACTCATCCAACCTCGATCCAAAATCTGTTTCATTGACATCCTCTTCTCTGATATCCTCAAAATCAAGTGCCACCTCAACGTTGCTCATCATGGTTGAAATGGAAGTTGGTGCAGGAGCACGTCTACGATAGGAAGTTTGGTGGCGACAGGAAGACAACTTGCAATATGACTAAAATGCAGGGTACAAAGAAAATATCAGAAAGTTTTGATTTTAAAATCTAAATTTTGAAATGTTTGTGTGTGTGAGTTTAGAGTTTTATGTTTAAAAATAATGTCCTATGATGTGGTGGCATAAATGGAGGAGTGAAATGATAAACTCTCCAAATATAGCCACTTAGGACCATGTGTGTTTGTTTTAGTGGAAGAATCTAATCATATCCTAAAAAAGGACAGATAGTTGGCAGCAGGAATATTCATAATTTTTGAAACAGTCTCCTATTTTTGGATAGGGACATTTCATATTCCTTATTTAGGGAGTCAGTTTTTAGAGAGGAAGAGAGAGGAAGAAGACAAGTTTTTATTTTTGGGTTGAATTCGGTATGTTTGCAAAAATCAGTCTCAGTGCGTTTGTAATATCTCCCAAATGCACCGTTGGATTTTGATGAGCTTTGGATATGTTGTTATAGGCCTAATTACGCCCATCTTCAGCAAGGCGATTGAATATTTTTGATCTGGTTCAAAAGTTATTCATGTCTGAGTTCAGGTCTATCTAGAGACAGCAAGAAGCAATATTTTGCAGAAAAATGTACTCTGATGCGTGGTCAATATCTCAAGTTTGAACCGTTAGATTTATCTCAAATTTTTATATGTTGTTTGAAACTTAGTTATGCCAAATCTCAACGGTTGGATTGAGTAAATATTTTTTAGTTTGAAAGTTATTCATGTCTGAGTGCAGGTCTATCCAGGAGGCAGCAAGAATGTATTTTCTGGGCAATTTGTTTTAAAACTTTTGTTTAATGGATTAAGTGGATGGAAAAGTATATAGAATGGATTTAGAGAGTATATGCATTTTTACTGTGTATAAAGAAACTCAATTAATACATTGTGATGTTGGATGTTAGTGTGTGATCCTGAAGGTTGTAGATGCCCCTTGATGCAACTCAGTTGAGTGTCTGCATCATTTTTGGTATCAGAGCTTGAGAGTTGCAGGTTGTGAAGTTATATGTTGAACGCCCCTGATCAAGATTCCTCAATAGGGTCAAGCAAGATGGTGACCAATGCAGAGTTAGTAAAGAAAGTCGAGGAGCAAGAAGAACTTATCCAGAAAGAGAATAGGGAGTTGAAGGAGATAGTGGCAGAACTAGCCAGTAAGTTGGAATATATGCAGAATGTAGTTGAGAAGAAAGAAATGAAAGAAGAAATGGAAGAAGAAGAAGCAAAAAGACAAAGCTATAGCCAAAGACATTCTATATTCCGAATAAAGTGCAAGTGCAAGAATAAGGTATGCAAAGTTATAGTTGACAGCGGTTCCTTTGAAAATATAATCTCAGTAGAAATGGTTGAGAAATTGAATCTTCCAAGAGTACCTCATGATTTACCTTACAGAGCATATGGGTTAGGAGATGAACAGTGGATTGATGTGTTTGAAAAGTCATATGTCTCTTTTAATATTGGACCATATTTTGATACCATTGAATGTGATATTATGCCTTTAAAAGATTGTCACTTGATTTTGGGAAGAGCATGGCAATATGACAGGTCAACCATATATGATTGTAGAGAAAACACATATACCGTCAACAAGAATGGAAAGAAGATGCTTTTATTTCCATTGAAAGATGATACAACATGGAAGGAATCAAGAAGTATAGGTCTTATTGATAGGATAGCATTTCCAATGCATGATGAAGTGAAAGAGGAAGTGAAAGAAGTTTTGGTAGAGGCAAATGAAACTACAGAGAAGGCAGCCATAAAGAGTGTAGATGTATGTGAAGTTGCTACAAAAATCTCAACAATGATAGATGTAAGTTGTCCTTTGGAAGGGAAAGAACCTGAAGAGCAGAAAGAAGATAAATTGCAGCAAGTAAATGTTGATGAGAAGAATAAAGAGGAAAGTCCTATGGGATTTGAGTGTGATAAAGTTATGGTTGGAACAATAATGTGTCCTTTGAAAATAGAGATGAGTACAATGCTGAAAGGTACTCCTATGAAAGAGAGTTTGGAGGAAAATAATGAAGCCTTCAAAATGCATGGTGTAGTGAAATGTCAAGAGCAATGGCATGAGGATGGAGATAAAGATTGTGTAGCAGTAAGTTCTGAAGAAGAATATGATTTATGGGAAGAGTTTACAGCCATCATGGGAGAATGGCAAAGGAATGGTGGTAGTATGGAGACTCAGCATGAAGAAGTTTCCAAAGAAGAGGTATCAGATGATGTTATGGACAAAGAAGATGAGGCTGAATATATTTATGACAGGGCAACAAATTATTTTCGGGACATAAAATTCAGAATAAAAATTCAAGTGTATACAGCAATAATAAAAATTCAGAATGTGATGAAGTTGCAAGTGTATGTAGCAGCCATACAAATTCAGAATATGATGAAGTGGATGCATAGTGAGCAGCAAATAATTTTTATCTTACCAATGGAAAAAAAACCAAAGGTAAAGATGAAAGAGAAAGAGAAAATTCAAATGATACAAGTTCAAGAAAGGCCAAGTTTTCTAATGGAGGAAAAGTACAAACCAAAAGTCAAGATGAAGGGATACATATGTTTTTCTAATGCTTTGTTTTGTAGGTGTTTCCAAGGGACTTGGAAACTTTTGAAATTTGGGAGTATGGTGCAGGAGCACGTCTACGATAGGAAGTTTGGTGGCGACAGGAAGACAACTTGCAATATGACTAAAATGCAGGGTACAAAGCAAATATCAGAAAGTTTTGATTTTAAAATCTAAATTTTGAAATGTTTGTGTGTGTGAGTTTAGAGTTTTATGTTTAAAAATAATGTCCTATGATGTGGTGGCATAAATGGAGGAGTGAAATGATAAACTCTCCAAATATAGCCACTTAGGACCATGTGTGTTTGTTTTAGTGGAAGAATCTAATCATATCCTAAAAAAGGACAGATAGTTGGCAGCAGGAATATTCATAATTTTTGAAACAGTCTCCTATTCTTGGATAGGGACGTTTCATATTCCTTATTTAGGGAGTCAGTTTTTAGAGAGGAAGAGAGAGGAAGAAGACAAGTTTTTATTTTTGGGTTGAATTCGGTATGTTTGCAGAAATCAGTCTCAGTGCGTTTGTAATATCTCCCAAATGCACCGTTGGATTTTGATGAGCTTTGGATATGTTGTTATAGGCCTAATTACGCCCATCTTCAGCAAGGCGATTGAATATTTTTGATCTGGTTCAAAAGTTATTCATGTCTGAGTTCAGGTCTATCTAGAGACAGCAAGAAGCAATATTTTGCAGAAAAATGTACTCTGATGCGTGGTCAATATCTCAAGTTTGAACCTTTAGATTTCTCTCAAATTTTTATATGTTGTTTGAAACTTAGTTATGCCAAATCTCAACGGTTGGATTGAGTAAATCTTTTTTAGTTCGAAAGTTATTCATGTCTGAGTGCAGGTCTATCCAGGAGGCAGCAAGAATGTATTTTCTAGGCAATTTGTTTTAAAACTTTTGTTTAATGGATTAAGTGGATGGAAAAGTATATAGAATGGATTTAGAGAGTATATGCATTTTTACTGTGTATAAAGAAACTCAATTAATACATTGTGATGTTGGATGTTAGTGTGTGATCCTGAAGGTTGTAGATGCCCCTTGATGCAACTCAGTTGAGTGTCTGATTCCTCCTGCGTTTTTCAAGGTGTGGCTCTGCATCAGAAGTGCCAACACTTGGGTTGTGATGTGCAACTGCCTTTTGTATATCCTTTTATGGTCTGCCATTGGTATTGGTTATTCGCCTCATTTTCAAGAAGAAGGGTGTTTTGGGCATCATATCCTCTTTGTCTTTCTCAGTGTTTGCCCGCTTGGGATTCTTATTTGCACTACCATCCTCCATGCTTGTCGCCCTATTACGGGATGGTAGAGGGGTGGACCAGAAGGCAAAAAAAACCAAGAGGAGACTAGAGCAAAAGATGGATGTCAGCTTAAGGACCCCTTGCAACTCTAAATGATTTGAAATTACCTCTACCTATAGCCAAGGGGGATTGTCCTTCCTTTAGTCTGTCCTTCATCCGTATCATGTCTACTATACCGATATTGGTGTCGGTTATTCTCTTCATTTTTGAGAAGAAGGAAGTTTTGGGCATCATATCCTCTTTGTCGTTCTTAGTGTTCGCCCGCTTGAGATTCTTACTTGCACTATCATTCTCCATGCTCGTCGCCCGATTATGGGATGGTAGAGTGGTGGACCAAAAGGCAAGAAGAACCAAGCGGAGCAATCCTTAGACTAGAACGAAAGATGGATGTCAGCTTAAGCACCCATTGCAACTCTAGATGATGAAAATTCACCTTAACCAATAATCTTACAGCGACTTTTCGGAACCTAGGATATGACTTTCAAGAATTTCAAATCGCTTTGCAAATCAAAAATTTATCATGCAATTCACCTCCAAATAAAATTACCCAACCTAGGGCAAAAATTGCAGCCTCTTGAAAAAATCAGAATTTTATCTTCCACAAATTTCGGCTCCCACAAATTTTGGCCTCCACAAAATTCGGCAAGCAAAAAGAGTGTAGATATGCTCTTGCAAAATCACCAACACCCTGAGAAGGAGAAGTGAGAAGTGAGGAAGAAATGGGAGAGAAGCCTCCTCTTATACCCAACTTTCTTCTTGGACCTTGTGAGAAAGAAAAATAAATAATTAATGCAAAATTATGGCCCACAATTAAATACTTAGCTAAAATTAATTTTTCCATGATGAAAATTAACTTTCTAAATTGCCAATTAGTTCTAAATTGCAAAAATACATTAAATAATGCCTTGAGGGTGTTAAATATTTTCATTTAATGAGGATTTAGTAATTAATACGTCATTAAAATTGTATTTTGGCTAACTAAAAGTCATTTTTCAATATTAAATTACCAATTTCATTAAAGGCAAAAAGTTTTCAAGGCAATTTTAATCTATTAAAGCCAATTTTTTTGCAATTTCTCTCCAAATCGATTTAGCTAAGCCAATAAAAAAAAAAAATTACAAAAATAAAATAAAATTTCTTTTAGAGCCAAAAATCGATTTTGCAATTTTATTTCACCATCACAAAAATTAATTTTCTTCACCGAAAAAAATAATTAAGATTTTCCAAAAGACCAAATTTAAGAAAAATTTCATTTTTTGAAAATTATCCAATTTTATATAATTATATCCAAATTTTCAAAAGAAAATGTCTAAGTACAAAATTTACAATTCTATCCTGCCAAGTGTTGCTCTTTCAAAATTTGTTCGGCCTAAGGATGAAATTGGTGGCTCTGGAAAATCAAGTTGAAACCGGGTGAAAATAAATCTAACCCTCTCCCCATTGGCTCTGAAGGTGTCCAAGACGTGAAATCTTCAAATTTGAAACCTCTGGACCGAAAATTGCGAAGGCAATCGAAAAAAAAGGGGGTCCCCAAAATTTTGGGGCGATGGTGTGAAAACCTCACAACACTTAGAAGAGTCCGATAGATATAGAGTACAAATCTATGCTTAGTCATCGTAATCAATGTTTCTAGATATGTTCTCTCATTATTATTATCAAGTTAAGAGGGAGTGTTGATTCTCTAAGTGACTGTGATAAAATAATATTCTGATTTTTCAGATCGAATAGATCTGGTAATGCATGAAATTTCCTTCACTGAATTGGCCTTCGGAATACATTAATTTATCATGCAGATCAGCAATCCCTTTGGGAGCATTTACTAATGCCTTGATTGCCTATTTGTAGTTAGTTTAACTACTAACTAATAGACAAACAAAGAGGAGCACCAATCTTGGTAAATTCAATTTGTTTTATGGAGGACCAACCTAGAAAGTGTCATGTCCTTTCTAAGGACATGCCCCTTGGGTTCACTATAAAGGAGGGGCAAGGATGTGGATAGAAGACACACATTACATCCAAGTCTGCTCTTCTAGCATTGCTACCTTGAGCGAATTTATAACAAGAATAAAAACAATTTCCAGAATTATACACCATTCTCCTAGAACGATTAATATTCTGTCTAGAATATTTAAGGACCATTTCCAGCAAGGTTGAAGGTAATATATCAGTATTATTTCATCAGAATTTGCAGCAAATCTACAATTAACAATGAAACATCATAATTGTGAAATACATTACGATTGAGTAAAATGGAGATACTGCAAACTATAAAATCTATATTCTTGTGAAGTTGAAGATTTGCAATATGATGAGAATTTAGCATCATCAAATAAATTGAAAGGTTTGAACAAGGAACCAACTATAGAGAATCAAATTCCAATATGCAAACATAAGCTTTATAATGTTGATGTATGTTCAAATGGAAGCACCAATATAGATGTGGGATACAGCCTCCACATAAATGTGATGTAGGAGGAACTATTGAATATAAGAAAGATAGAGCAATGGAGGAAATCTGGTGCAGGGGCACCAAGATCATACCTCAGAAGCATACCAGGGTCACTAATAGATCCTTGGGTGGAGTTGAAGTAAAAATGACCATCAAGGGTCATTTGATATTGTAATAGATCTTAAAAGGTCATTTATGTTATTTCATGGCCATTAGAGCCATTGAGTTGTGACAAGTGTTCAATTTTGCCATATAAGGCATATGTGCCCTTGAGGCAAATTTGTAAGGGTTAGTAGGGTAGTATGTGGGGTTTGATTATTAATTATTGAAATCATGGTGTAAAGGTCTTGAATAATACCAAATCAATTTAAATGTCCAATATTGAATGGGAAGAAAGGGCAAAAATTGTCCTACTTGACAACTAGATCGTCAAGTAGACAACCAACTTAGTATTAAGTGGGAAACTAACCAAAATATGGTTGATAGGTGGTTGGGTGGTTGGATTTCGGTCCAAGGAGGATTAAAATTCTATAAAATCAATGTAAATCCAAGCCATGATAAGTGGTGATCGAGATTTGGAAGAAGAGTCAATAAAAGTTTGAAATTCTGCAATTTTTTGTGATGTTTCTCTGTATAACAGTCTGAAAACGTGGATTGTTTGGCATTTTTTTAATAGTGTAGTAGTCCAACCTTATATGAATTGGAAAGGAAATTGAATAACCTTTAATTTGGTTTTGGAATGAGCAATTTTCATTGAGTATAGTGAAAGTTATTGTTATTTTTTTGAAAACTGCTATAAACTCTCATCTAGGATGTTCCAGGGTGATTTGATGTGAAAATAGTAGTTGCATGTTGAACAAAGTCTCCATCGTTGGGGGAAAGATGGTGGAAATAATGTATATTGATTCCCCCATGTGTGCAGGTGTTTATTCATAGTTTTGGCACGCACTTCATTGAAGGAAAGTGACTGATGACAGTCAAGTTGACGGAATAACTGTCTTGAAAATTTCAGTCTTAGTGCGGAGGATATATCTCCAAATTGAACCATTGGATCGGACCAAGATTTGGATATGTTGGAGAGGGCCAAGTTGTGCCAAATCTGACTTGAGCGATCGAGGAAATATGATCAGGGTCAAAAGTTATGAATGACTGTATTCGGGTCTATGTAAGGGATAGCAACAAGCAATTTCCTTCATGAATGTGTTGGAGAAGTTTTGTGAAGGGATTAGGTATTGTGTGAGGATGAGATGAAACCAGTGATTGGTTGAGGGATATGAATATGTTTTCTAAGGTGTAGAGTGGGTGGTGGCACCATAAACCATTTGTGCACTTTGATTTGGTGGAGGTTATAATGGATCAAAGGAGATGATTCTTATGGAGATCCAGTTGATGTTTGTGAAAAACATTCATGGAGCCCCTCATCATTTGCAGAATGAAGACCACCCTACCACCTTTGTATCAAAATCAATCCTGAACTGCTGGCATAAAGAACAGATAAGGGGAACTATTCCTGTACCACCAGTTCTGAAAGATCAATGATAGGACTAGAGGCTAACATAAAAGTTTCTTTATTTTACAAGATGCTGCAGAGGAATCAGATTTTAATCTATTGATGAAGCATTTGAGGCATCTATAGAGAAGGAATGGAAATCAAAATGGATCGTGAATACAAATATCTGATAAAGAATTGTGACTTATTATCACATCCCTAACATTAGACAGAGTATAAATACAAAATAGTAAAATTTTATATTGTAACTCAAACATAAATAAATTCAACCTATCATCCTAACCTTTCTTGCTATCCCTGATAGTGATGTAATAATAAATAAAATTCAAACAAAGAGGTATTTGATGAAAAGGAAGGAAGTATCTGAGAGGGACAAAAAATTGATGAGACACGTATTGGATGCACAGATGAGAAAAGGAAGGCCCTGCAACTCCCTTTACTATGGTATGAGCTTGCAGTCATGGCTATTAAAATTGGGTAAGACAGCAATTGCAAGCAGAGAAACATTACAGTTAGGAAGGGCAGAAGGACACCACTTTGGGGTAGATATTCCTTAAACATGGTTCAAGCAATGGATGAGGACTGTTTGGGAAGATTTTCAATAATTTAAATCATCAAACTGAGACAGGACAAACTTCAGCTGTTTCTGAGCCATGTAGTAAGTTGTACACATCCATCAAAACACAATGTACAGAGGAAAATCGGAGAAATATCTGGTGCAGTGCAGCGAAGTAGGAGAAGAGGAGGAAGGACACGCAAGTTATAGATTCAAGCGAGATTGAAGAGCATAATATAGCAGCGCAAGGAGCTGCATGGTAAGGTACTTGTTGCTTCTGTATGGACAGTTAAAATACAACATTACTTGTTGGATGAAACATGATTGCTACCTTTGCATTTATTAATCTTTATCCATCTCTGTAGTCACCATTCCAAAGTTGGTTATGGGACATTCAGGTGAAGAGTTATCCCCAAAAGTTATAAATCAGGAATATCATTTGACAATTCAACCAATACAATATAACCCTCTTCTAACGCACTCATGGGGTAAAACTGTGTGAAAAAATTGAAAGTGTAGACTAGGCACACAAGCTGTTTAACAAATGTGGCTGGTTAAGTTACAAAATTTGATTTGTTCAAAACAGCCTTTGAGTTAGAAACCATTAAGCATATTTAATTAGTATCCTTCTTGCTATGCTCCAATATTTGGAAAAGGATTTTCACATACTCCTGACATATTAGAAAATGAAATCTTGTCACATGTTGCAGAAGCAAATACCATTCCTAATGCCACAGCCTTCACACCAAAATTATCTGCAACATTAATAAAGAAGAATTTGTGCACAACCTCTCTCTTGAATGATTTCAACTTGTAATCAGTTCTCCCTGATAGCTTGTATTGGTGAATAATATCTTGAATTCGTTGGAGTTTCCAAATGACTCACATGGGGGAGAAAGTGTAGATTTACTTACTGAGAATTAATTAGATTCATATTATTTGATCATCAATCCAGTCGTATACTGCTATTAATGTTAATAAAAAATCAATATCAATGGCTTCTGATTCTTATCAATGCACTATGCATTCTAAACCACTGGAAAATAGAGGCAACTAACATACAATGTGTACATGATGCCTGCAATAATTGAAACCGAGGACTAAGCATCGGATCTTGAATAATGGCAAAACCTATCTACTATATTTTGGATCCATTAGTGACTGGGATTAATACACTTCTGGCTTAAAACTAAAATGGTCTGAAAAGGACAGAATTTATATTGATTTTTACTACAGTGATCCTATTGACAAATATCCCTTAGATTCTGTTTAATAGGCATGTTGATGTTAAACTTGAGATTCATCTTTGGAATTATTTATGAAGTTGTATTTGTTTTGAGGAGGAATGTAATGGACTGTGGTAAAGCTTTGTTATCCACAATAAATGGGATTGATTTACAAATATATTGCTGATATTAAATCACTTACTGCCGACCATTAAGGTCAGATTTGTCATAAATTATAAATCTGAAGAGAAAATATTATCTAGTCTGTAAATTGCACTATAATAAGAATATGGGTTTGCACGGCAAGGTAAATGAAGTTAAGACATGTTTACAGTATTATCATGAATATTATTGAGTGTACATTGTCCTATGATGGTCTACTGGTTATAGTGTAGCTAGTTGTCTTGAGTATGCCTCTGTCATTAATTGATCATGGTTAAGACAAGATCATAACTACTTGCATAAGTCATTCGAAGTTTAAATGGTGTTTATGTGGCCTTCTTGATGCATGTTGTGTTCCATCCAGAAGAAAGTCATAATATAATATGATTATGATTGGTGATATCATCTAATCATACTATAGTAGGAAATCACTTGGATCCATATACAGGCTTTTGTGTAATTGTTACATGGTGAGTATATTTTGACTACTACCAATTATACTTTGACATGACTGAATTTATTTTATATCACTATTTTTGTTATGCATATTTATGTAGATGGAATTGGTTTTGACAATATTAGTAACTGTTGGTATGAAATTTGAGTGAGGATGAAACTTTGACTTTTACTTTGTAAGGCTTGATAGAGAGCAGAAAGCAATGCTAGTTGAGTGAAATGCATATACATATTCGACGCCATATCTTATTAGCATCACAAATGAATGATGGGTGATTGTCATATAGGGTGGCATTCATAAATGCAAGATTTGTACCTGATGAAAAATGTGAATGGGTTGCAAAGAATTAGTCTTCTCCTTTATTTATCCTAAAAGATTGGTGTAAATAGTTGAAAACTAGTAGCTACTTTAGCTTTGTAAGTACTAAGGCTTAACTGCTAATAGTCACATGACCCCACAAACAAAGATAATATCTTGTTTGTTGGTAATAAATATAGCCTTTGTGTAATGTCCTCAAATTGGGGTATACCTGAGTTTTGTCCAATGTAACAATTCCACAACATAATTTATTTACAAATATATCTATTAAAATCATCAAATAGCCATTGAACTTTTTTAAGTAAATAAGTGATAACAGCACATACTTTATAGCTTCATTTCCAATAATCAACAATAATAGGGATTGGAGAAGAAAGTATGATAAAGAGCCCAAAATATATACCACAACTAAGCCCAAGGGCATGATATCGAAAACCTTGGCCCACAAGTGGCAAGAGCTCTTGTTTATCCAACATAGGGCAAGTTACCTAGATGGGGAACCTATCTCTGCCCTCCCAAATTTGTCTCCTTACTAACCCCTACATAATTGCTTCTATTCTGTAGTTTTACTTCCAAGAACCAATCATCATAGGGATTGGAGAGGAGCATGTGATAAGTTGCCTAGAAAATTCACCGCAACTAAGCCCAAGTTCCTGATATAACACCCCTTGACCCACAAGTGGTAGTAACTCTCGTCCATCCAACATGGGGTGATCTACTTATATGGGGAACCTATTTCTACCCTCCCAATCGTGTCTCCTTACTAAACTATACATGATTGCTTCTATTTTCTAGTTTCACTTCCAATAACCAACCATCGTAAGGATTGGAGAGGAATGCACAACATGTGCCAACATTTTCTACAACTATGCCCAAGGGCATGATATAATATCCGTATTGGACTAACTGCTAGCCTTCCCCTTTGGGATTCATGACATGGCTTAACCGCCTCCTATGTTGTATAAGTCTAGTGTTTGTATCAAGCATTAACAAGTTGATCTTTTGGTGCAACGGCAACTCTAGCTTGTAACAAGTGGTATCAGAGCTTGATCACAGGTTCGAATCTCCTCGGGTAACGCTGAGGGGGAAATTGTTGGACTAACCGCCAGCCTTCCCCTTTGAGATTCATGACATGGCTTAACCGCCTCCTGTGTTGTATAAGTCTAGTGGTTGTATTGGGCACTAACAGGTCGATCTTTGGGTGCAACGACAACTCTAGCTTGTAACAATCCCTTGGTCCATAAGTGACAAGAACTCTTGCCCATCCAACATAGAGTGGCCTACTTAGATGGGAACTTTTCTCTACCCTCCCAATCATGCCACCTTACTAACCCCTACATGATTCACGTCGAGTTGAGATCCAAACTCCATATAGAGAGAGAGGGAAACTGAATGAAATGATTGATACGAATGATAGAGACCCCCATACGGAACGATACTCTGTTCGAGAAGAATATTGAACCAACCCCCCTCTCTCTATATGGGATATTTCTGTTAGAGAATAAATAGGTTAGATAAATAATTAGAGAATCTAGATGGATTAACAATTCTCAATGTCAACCATATCAAAATACATAAGAGATCATATATTAAATAATAACATTGTATTTCATACCAATCACTTTTTAGATTGATCGTATGATTTTAGGTATTGTTGAGTGATGATTAAGTGTTTATTGATTAGATTATTGATGATTGATGATGTAATTAATTATGGTTTGATACACTGGTGAACAATGATTGGATGAATGTTGATTTGATAGAGAGATGCTTGATTGCCGAAATTTTTGTTTTCTTAATCCCAAATGAAGTGATGATAACTGTGGATTTGATGATAGTTTGCTTGAGTTTGCTAATTGATTATTTTCTTGATGCTTGAGGAAATAATTATTGATGGATGCATGATCTTCTTTTATGGATTCATCAGTGATGGTTGATAAGTCATCCTTTAGTGCTTGGAATGAATTCTCGTGTACACTTTATTGGTGGAAGCGCCTCCACCTTGCATAAGAACTAAATCACCACTTTTCATTGTTACCTTTGGGATTAATATATTATTCTCCAAATTGATCTCCCTTTTGATCTCCTCAAATCAAACCTTCTACCTTTTATATTTTCCAATGTAAGGGAGAGTTGCACCTTCAAAACATGTCTTCCCTTTGCAATGGTCACAACATTTCATATTTACCACCCTTCATTATTTCTTCCGTTTGAGATAGTCACAACCTTTCATAGTTACCACCCTTTGATAGAGTCACAACCCTGCTCATTTCTACCCTTTGGAAGGGTCACTTCCTTATCTTCTTCCCATTCGTTTCTTCTTCTATTAATCCTTTTTAATTCCTATGCCATTCTTTCTTCCTTCCTCTATAATCCCTTTCAAATGAAGTTCTCTTCTCACCCTTTTATATCTCATGTTTGAGGGAGTCGCAAATTTCATTTCTTGCCTTTTGACCATTCATTGAAGTGTACTTAACATAATTTTAGCTATGTTATATTTTAATTTTATTCTTTTATATATTTTATTTTATTGTTATTCTTTTTATATTTTGATTTTATTATTTTGGTTTACTATTAAGTCTTCTTTCAAAAATGGGACATTATACTTTGTGATGAAGGGTACTCACCTTACCAATCCAAACACACACAACAAACTATGGAAATATACAAAAAATGCAGAAATTGAATGATTACAAGTACTTGCTTTCTATCATCTTCAATGAAATGATAGTACAATATTCAAAAAACTAACATGCTATAGCCACATGACCATTTTCATTACAATTATCCGCAAGACAAAACCACCATAGGCACGATCAGAAATTGAACGATTACAAGTACTTGCTTTCTATCATCTTCAATGAAATGATAGTACAATATTCAAAAAACTAACATGCTATAGCCACATGACCATTTTCATTACAATTATCCGCAAGACAAAAACACCATAGGCACGATCAGAGCTACCCCTGGTAACCCCTATTTGTCTTCTATATATTGTAAAATTTAACCACCCAAGAATGTTCTGGATATCATAACCTCCGTTTTAACTTTTAACATCGACCATCTTTATATTATGTTTCCCTATGTTGAAATATGCTGAGAATATGTGCCAAATGGGTTTTGGCACTCATTGGAGTATTTTAAAGGATTTTATTTTTCCTTCTAAAGTAGCACAACTTTTGGAGGCCATATCTTTTAAACCTTATACATGATTTTCTATTATCACCACTTTTTGAAAACCTCTTGAAGTTCTCTACAATTAGGTAATAAAGTGCCAAAGAAGTTCTGACCCCTTCCTAAGCCTCCAACGCCTTCCACATTGAGTTCAAAGTTTTCATACCACCTCGTTAAAACAAAAATTTCAATATCTTCAAAACCAAATTGATCTTGCCATGAAACTTTGCTTGCATGCTCATATATCCAAAATGAGCATCATCTGTGGTAACTGGAGGATCAACTGGAGGCATATCTGCAATAGCTTCTCAATTAGGGGCAATCTGGTCCATTTGTCTTCATGATTTCTTTGTTATGTTCTTCAATATTTATGTTCTTCTATGTCACAAATTGCTTGAAAGATTCTCTTTCTTTCTCATCGAGCATCCCACTATAGGTATGGAAGTAGTGTGTTGATTACACATCATCTTTGTAGATAAGAAGTGCTCCCTCCTATAAAAAAATCATAAACCTGCTCTTTGGATGTTACATCCCAAATTTTGACCCAATTTAAAATGTTCATAGAGCCATTGAGGTTTCACGTGAAGTCAGTTGATAGTTGAAATTTGTTATAATCATGTGAAATGGTAAGATGGTTAATCGTTATAATTTCATATGAAGATGACATGCTAGTTAATCATTATGATGCTATTATATTGTTATCTTGAAATCTTAGAAAATTGGTTATTCATCATGGGAAGTTGGATGGTGGTTTTCCATTATGGTGGTTTATGAATAATAATTTGTTATGGTAAATTGTTACTATATTGAGGAATATAATATAATCGTGAAGAATTCCCTTGCAAGAGCATGTCAAAGAGGGGAAGCATTGCTAGAAAGGAATTGGGCATGGAGGGGCACCTCCATCACTGAGAAAATAGGCACAAGCCCTGAACCACCAAGGCTAAGGATAATGACTAGGCAGGCAAGAGTGTACGTTGGATGACCATGAGCTAACTTGTTAAATTACATATCATTTAATAGTAAAAGAGATTACTAAGCATGAATTGGAAATTGAGCAAGTGTATACCTTTGTAATTGTGTTGTTGATTGGAACCTTCTAATGTATAATCATGTCTTATCATGTTGACATCATGATATCTGCATATCTATACGTGTACATACGTGTATATGTGTACATATATAAACCAACTTTATATATATAAAGACGTATACACATACTTGATATTTGGCGTATACGTAAGAAATATATGGTTGGGGTTTACACATGTACACGTATATGCATACATACATATATAGGTATCTATAGATACCATGATGCTATATACTAAGACATTATTATTTCTTTCACCTTGGTGGTGGTCTATTATTATTTCATACGTGGCCACCTTTCTTATTCTATTTTATTCTCCATCGGGCCTTATATTTTTGAAATGACCATTTAAATATTTGGGGCCGATGACTTCTTGTTGGTATTGTAACTCCTCCACCGCCACCTTCTTTTCTTTCTTCTAACCAAGCATGGATTTGCATATATACATTGAGACTCCTACCACCGTGAATATAGATATACCTCAACCTACACCCTATTGTGAATCATAAAAAATTGATCCTTACTTTTGTTGTGCATGAAACCCAATCGTAGTCATGTGATAATGATTTGTATTTCTCTTTGAACAAAGTTTTAATCTTCTCTCACGATTGGAGAGTATCGAGGCATATACATTTTGTACCATGTTTGGACAACTGCCCAAACACCTATCTCTCAGCCGAGCTTGATCCACGATACTGGTTCAACCCCTGATGACTTCTTTTATGGCTTCAATGGTATAATCATTTATTTGTTTGTTTGTGATTTTATCGGGCCTCAATATCTACCGCTTCTCCATATTTATTGTCATCGATCATGTGTTGGATTGCTATCTATAAGATCATTTGTGGACATGAATAGCTGTCCTAAATACTTTTCACTTCTTTTGGTGGTTATTTTACATGCAACATTCATATGCATTTATATTGGTATTGATACCGTGAGTTACGTATCCTTGTGGTATTTGCATTTAATTTCTACCTTTAGGGCCCGTTTTGTTGCCAGAATTCGATTAGAATTGGCATTTTGAATTTCAAAAAAATATAAATCCTCTGTTTGGGTCAGCCAAATCGGGATTGGAGTTGTAAAAAAATAGAATTCCGTATGCCCATTTAACCCCCAAAACCTTGATTTGGTATTCCACCTAAATAGGTGGAATTGATGTAATTCTCATTTTAATTCCAATTTGGCCAAAACAAGAATTATAGAACAAATAAAAATGAAGTTTTGTTGAGGTTCGCCTAACCTATTTTATTTCCCGCTCACATTGCTCTACTCGAAATTTTTGTCGTGTCTCAAGTTGCTCTGCACAGGTATGCATCTGGAGTTGTTATGCATAGGTACGCTAAGTAAACAAATTCATTGTTTTTTTCCAAATTGAGCAAAACATGGACAAATTCAATCTCGGACGTGGCGATGGACACTAGCGCACTATTGGGAAATGACAATTCAGCAGAAGCAACTTAAGAATTACGAGCACTCCATGCTCGTTGCCGAGAGGACCACTGAATAGTTGGAGGAATAACAGAGCGATTGGGCTTATTCTCGTCTTGTTATTGTGCAGGTTGACCTAATTTGGAACCTCACATTCTTTATTGTTGCCAGAGCCATTTTTTTGAGCTTGCTTATATAAGTGTTCTTCAGCATGAAATGATTTTTCTAGAAGCAATCCTTTGCATGATGTCTCATTTCACGTCAATCATAATAAGTGTTTCTGGGTTCTATTGAGCACAATTTTAAGGATTTCATTATTGGTAGGTTTAATATATCCAAGGCACCTGCACTTTCGTTCTGCCTGCTAAAACACTCTTTAAAATTGTTATAGAGGAAACAAATTAGTTTTGTTGTAATTGCACATAAACAATAAGAATGCTTTATTTCTCTGGCAATTAATTGTTTTGAAGAATCTGAATATATATCTTTTCATTTTTAACTTCTTCTGAGCTTTTACCTATTAGCTTCTCTAATATGAATCGTAGCAATGATGCTCTTTCTTTGTTGTGAAGCTTAGAATGCATAAAGTTGGTTTCGAGGTAGTAGTCCAATAACTTCATCACGTTTTTGTGATTGATTTGTTTAGTATTCATGTTAAAAAATTGAATAAAAAAAGATAATGCTTATTTGGCTAGCATTCCAATTTCATAATGTGCAACCGAACGGAGGAAATTTGTATTCTCACAATGAATTCTTTGTAAACCAAACGGTCCCAAACTGAGTTCCCTAATCATAATCATAGGCAATCATATGCTAATCTTTATGATTGGCAATATGTAAAATCTCATGTACTCAAAAGTAGAATATTGTCTAATATTAATACTGTGACTTTGGTTTTTGTCTAATGAAATTATTCTTTCCAAATAACAAATTGAATGTATGGATACCCATTATTATTACTTTAGAAGTTTGTATTTTTTTATGTATATCTTACTAGATAGAAACCGATGCATGTAGATTTAAGGTGTTACTTGTGATTTGACCAATAATTTAGAACCTGAGACCTATAATATTATGTGTTCAATTTTATGGATCACTTTATGTTGTATGTAATTTTTATGTCGTAAATTGTAAGCACTTGAATTGTGTACAATTTTGCGATTGTTTAGCACCTTCATTTTTGTGTTTTCATTATAGCTTGCATAATTGGACATCAAGATTTTACTTAATGAACACCTAAATTTGACAGCAAGTCCTCTATCCCTTTAATTGTGTTTAAAATCAAGGTTAGCCCTTATTTATAAGTGGGCTCCACTATTTTTCCTTCAATCCAATAATGCCATGAATGCCATCTCTTCATGTGAGGAGATCAAGGCTAACAAATCATTTGATAGGTACTACGTAAGGAAAAGAAAAGAGGAGTTGGATCCTAAATTAGGAACTTAATCTAAATCAAAGAAAGATGAAATTCACAAGTTCACCTTAACTACAAAAGGATATGGACAAGCAAGAGACAACAATTGTCCCTTCAAGTGGAGAACACCTAAATTTTCAAGACTACTGCAAGGATTAAAGAGATGCAAAATTTGAAAATGATCCCCTTCAAGAGCAATCTCTACAATTGGTTGAAAATGGAATTTACCCTTGGATTGGGCATGAAGAATGCATGAATGCTATCTCTTCATATGAGTGGTTTTCTCATGGGAATAATAAGGTGCGCCTGAGCTTTGAAATTCCAGACCATTTTGAAAGAGATTGATTGGCATGATAGTAGGAAAGCTTGGGATAGGAGAATTTATGTGTTTGATATTGGCTTCAGTCAAATCCTAATGACTACAGACATGGAAACATTTATATTGGAGTGGAGTAGTGAAAGCTTGATGGAGACTTCTTGCCTACATCCAAGTCTATGAATGTGATCATGACGCAACATAGATATTTCAACGGATATGGCTACTTTTGTTCGCACATGGTTTCGGATCCTGGAGTTTGCAGATTGCATGAGGACAAATGTCCCCAAAATTATATTGACTTAATTAGATTGATTAATTAATTAAGTGATCCCAAAAATTAAATAATAATATAAAGAATGTCTTTAATTAATTAATTTAGCTATAAAAAAGAGGGCCAAAATAATAATATAATAATTAAATAGTTCAATTAAAATAAATTATTTGTATGGCCCCAAAACTTAAATAATAATATCTTTCAAATCCCTTTTTGATTTATTAGTTGTAATGTTTCGACTATGTTAGCACATTTGTACTCCTTCGGGAAGTTTCTAGGAGCCATTTATAAGGCCAAGTTAGTTATTGTTGTAGGTATGTGGTTTGGATATTTTATTTGTATTTGCAAACTCTAGTTTGAAGTTCGGTGCTATCTTATGCTTCAGTGGTACAAGATCCTCCCTATTTGGATATTCTCAATTTTGGTGGTTAATAGCCACCCTAGTCTGCTCTCTTTGCATTTGGCGAAATCTTCATTCCGGCTGATCCTGTCTCCTTTCCTACTCACTTTCATTACCCCCAGAGTGATGGTGAACTTTTCATTTATCACCTTAGGAGATTTCTAACACCTGCTAGTTTTAGTGAGTCGCTTGCTGCATCTAACATGTTTGATTCACTTGCCTCTACCATCTGGGATTCTGCTCTCCTTTCTATTCCTCACCGTTCCCCTCCCTCTCTTAGAGCTAAGCATCGGAATACTTGCCCTATGAATAAATGGTTTGATACTAATTGCAAAGCTTTCCATCACTCGGTTTGCATCGCCCTTAAGACTCAGTCTCCTACCTACACCCACCTGCACCTTTCATGCCTTCATTTTCTTTGCCACAAGAAATGTTCTTTTGCCTCTTTCCAATGCAAAACCCTTTGCTCCACGCTTATTTAGAATCCCTAGATCTTTTGGCGTACCCTTTTCCCGCGGTGCTCCCCCCCATCCTCCACTCTTGACTACCACTTTTTGACCTCCCATATTATTACACTTTATAACATTCCTGGGCAGCCACCTCTTCACTCCACTCCACCTCCTTACTGCCATTTGTTCACCTACTCTAGTATTATTGAGGCTATCAGATCTTTGAGATGCAGTAGAGCAGCTGATGAAGAGGGTTTCCAAGTAGAACTCTTCAAAATTGGTGCTTTGGTTCTTGGATCTTACCTTCATACACTCTTTAATAGAGTGGTTTGCACTAGGTTTCCTAAGTCCTGGTCTAGACATGTGGTTTAACCTATTCATAAGTCTGGGCCTGCTTCTGATCTGGGTAACTATAGAACTATTATGATTGGACATTCTTTTGCCAAACTGTATGCCACTGCTCTGAACACCATGTTATCTAGTGAACTTGATAAAAGAGGCTGTAGAGCTAAAGGGCAGGCTGGGTTTCGGGAAAACTATCAGACTATGGACCATGTATTCATGCTGTGGGCTATCATTGAGGAGGCTAGGCATTGCTCTCAGAAGGTATATTATTGTTTTGTGGACTTCCATAAGGCTTTCAACATTGTTCCTAGGTTGGCCTTATTTCAGAGACTTCAAGAGATTGGGATCTCAGATTTGTTAGACTACTATTATGAGGCTTTATGAGAAGGTAACCGGTAGACTCAAGACTCCAGAGGGTTTTTCTGTTCTGATTTAGAGTACCATTGGAGTGAAGCAAGGCTATCTTCTTTCTCCTACACTATTTGGCTTTCATATTGATGAGTTGGAGGATTTTCTTGTGAACTTCTCTCAACTAGGTGATGGGTGCTATTTACATTAGGTTTTGATCTCCATTCTCCTATTTGCTGATGATGTGGCTTTCTTGGCCTCTTCTCCCGACAACTTGCAAAGACTCCTTGATGGGTTGGCTTCTTTTTGTGATCAGCAGCAGCTTGTAGTGAATTTGTCTAAGACTTGGGTTATGGTCTTTAACTATTTAAAGACCTCTCATCTTCATTTCTTCTTTTAGGGTCAGGAGGTTGAGATTACTTCCTCTTATATGTATCTCGGTGTGAAGCTCTCGAGGCCGCGTTTTAGCTTGAGACCAGCCATTCAGTCCAGAGTTAGTAAGGGCATGGATTCCCTAATTTTGTTGGAAAGACACTGCTTCAAATATCATTTTCAAGATATTTCTTCCAAGTTGTCCCTTTTTGGCTCCTTGGTTCGTCCAACAATCCTCTATGGCTCGATGGCTTGGGGGCCTTCTCTAATTGCTTCTGCTTGGGCTTCTATAGAGAGGGTTTAGACGTTAATGTTACAGCATATCATAAGATGTCACAGACTCACTCCTCGCAACATTGTCTTAGCTGAGTTTGGAGCTCATCCTCTCAAACTTGTCGTCATTTTTTACTTGATTTGGTTTCTTCATCGACTTTGTGATTTTATGAAGTTGGGGGTTGACTAGCACAAATTCTCTCATCTAGCATATTGTTCTTTGTTGAGATTATGAGATCTGACACCTCTACTAGATCTCATTGTTGGTATGCCCAGGCCACCTCTTTGTTGGGTTTGATTGGTATTGAGATAGATCGTCTTCCTCCTTATCAGTTTTCACTTGATGCTCATGCTCATCTTCTCCCCTTACGTCAAGAGTTGAACGAGCATGTCAGACAGGATATTTACAGACAATACATTACCACTTCCTGGAGTAATCCCCCGGAAGGTCTTCGACCTAGGATGGCATTCTATGCTCAGCATTTTCTTGTGCTTCAGGATGGTATTATTGCTCGCCCTGCTTATCTCTATTGATGCTAGAATCATGCTTTACGGTTTTCCTTAGGCTCATTCAGGGTTGGTTCTCACTGCCTTCAGGCTCGGACTGAACACCATATGGATTAGGCTTATCAGATATGTCAGTTATGTGCTTTGGTAGAGATTGAGACTGAGATCCACTTCATTTTTTGATGTCCTCTCTACTAGGAGATCAGAGGGAGATTTTACTGCCTTTTCAGAGATTGTTCTTCTCTTTCGATGTTCTTCAGTTATATTGATCAGCAATGTCTTTCACTTTATCTTCAGGAGGCCACCCGTCTTCGAGAGATTACCCTACAGTCTTTTATACCTCAGGGGCGTACTTCAGATCAGCTCATTACTGTCTTTTTCTCTCCCCTATCTTCTCCACAAGGTTTGAAAAGGCATCCCAGTACTTCTAATTCTAGATCGATTAGACACTACACCAATCTCTCCAAACAGCGATAGTCATACAGTGGTTCTACACGATAGTCTAAGATTATGGATTGTCCATGGGCTTATCCTTCTATTACTGACTTCTTTGTGACAAGGAAGGACCCTTAGTCCTTACCTTATCTTCTCTCTTGTTCTGTTTCTTCTCAGTCACCGTTTGGTGCTTCTGCTTTGGCTGGCTCTTCTGTTTTTATGCTCAATCCCGTAAACCTTGTTGGTTTTTCGTGGACATTAATATTATTATCTTATCTTATCTTACACTGCATATCAATATACTATTCATCCTTGTGTTGATGTTGTGTCAAGTATCTTACAATTCTCTCAGGCATAATACATTAATCACTACATCGAATATGTCTGCCAAAGACCATACTAGAAATCAAAGGGTGTGAGTTTCAGTCATCGAAGAGGGAAGTTACAGTCCATACAGTGAGGTCCTACACTGTGGTGCTATAGTGTGATCCTATGGTGAGGTCCAATAGGAGAGAGAATAGGGCAGCCTCATGGCCACAATGTATTACAAATTATGGTGCCTAATTTGATTATGTGAAACATGGAGCAATGAAGAAAAATCCCTTCACTAACCACACTTAGATAGAGACTTTATATTTATCAATGTGCCAGTATATATGATAAGAAGCATAAAATTGATGTTAATTTAGGTGGCAATTTATTATGCTAGAAGGTTGTGATTACATAGTAATGATCTGGTTAATGATTAAAGAGCAGTGAAGATAATATGAAGAAAGGAATTAGGAAAAAGCAATGATAAAGATTTTATAATTTGCAGCAATCAATTAACAAAAAGAAGAAGCTATCAAAGGAAAAGATTAACCTCCAAGCTAGAAGATTCCATATAACACCAAAATCATATAAGACAAATTCCATACAAGCAATGATTGATAGAGTAGAAGTGCAGAAATTTAATATTAGTCATGGGCACTGTTTATTGAGTGTCAAATTAGAAATTTAAAGTGGCAGCGATAAGTAAAGGAAACGTTGCCTTATTTCTAAGGGACATCAAAGAGTATTTCTTAGGGCTGCAGGTGGCCAAGGAGCATTTCATAATACTAGCTAATCACTGCATTAACATTATTGCATAGCAAGATTGCATGTACGTGCACACACATCAAATCATGCATCAACATGCTTTTAATCTGCAAGAAGAAATATTTTTCAAGTAACAGAATGTGGGTACCAAATTGAAAAATCCCAATTTTGTTTTTAAAGAAGAGTCAAACTCATTCAATCCAGAAAACTCAAATTTACAAAAAGCAGCAAAAATCTTGAAACCTAGAAATGTGCCTTAAGAATAAAAACAGTCAATCATTGAATTCATTTTGAGCATGTTAGCTCTTCTGAGCACATAAATTCAGAAAACAAACAGTAATACTTAAATATTGGCTTAAAGCCTCAAACAGGAAACTAAACTCTGAATTCTGAGTAGTTAGCATTATGTGCACTTCAGTAGTTGGTTCTACCATTTCAATCTTGTTTGGCTAGATATATCTCAATGTGCTTACCTTACTCTTCAAATTTACAAGAACCAAATGGTTTTCTGTTCCACCCGAAACAAGTTCATACCCTCTTTTAGTCAGGCACTGCCAATACAAAGAGCTTCAGTCAGGCCAAAAATGATATCAACCTGGATCTTTATGGCATGACATTGAGCAAATTTTTTTTCTTATGATAACAAAAAGATATGTATTTGCATATAATCTGGTGAAATAGTGATTGTCATAAAATTCACATTAATGGAGAATACAATGATCTCCATAGAAAACAATATGGGTAAAATTGTCATAAATGCATCAGTTTTTGTATGGTCACGTATCTGTTAAATACTGATTAAAATTTTACTGACTGCTTTTTGAAACAAATGCTGTCTAATTTACCATGCATAAATCAATATCGGAGTTGGGACTGTAAAAATTTCATGCATTAACTGAAACAGCTCAGTGATTTGCTTCCATTAAAAACGATAAATTAATATGTAATGACCGACATCTTTCTTTTGCACTGTTAATGTATAAGATAATGCTAGAAAATAAAGAAGAGCAAAGAAGTCATACATGTGCAAAATGAGCACAATTGCTGAGGACTTGTTGCTGATATGATTTAAACTCAGGTGTAGCTGCCTGCATACAGCCATGAAAAATACAGTTACTGAACATGTATTTTTTTCTTGAAATCAAAACAGCATGCTCAAGAATTTAAAATTAAAAGTTTCTAAATATGAAATTAGATTGAAGTTAAAAAGAAACTAAATATAAAGTTGGTAGCATTTATTAGAGTGGGTTAAAAAACTTATCAAATTATCTATATTGATTTCCAAATTAACTTCTTGGGATTCATAGAAAACATGTATGTGGACACCGAAAGTAAAAGTTAGGGTATGTATCGAACTTCAGAAAGATATCCTGAATTGAATGATTTTTATGCTATAGTAGTCATGCGTATTTAAACTTATAGTTTCATTAAAAGAATCCAATGAAACTTTAGCAGTCACAAATACAAATAAGGTTGACCATCTACCTTTATCCATAAACACCACTGGGTGTTTAAGTCCCATATATAAAAACTAAGAACTAATTTTACTCATTAATATCATGGAGGACCTGTTGTGACGTTTTCACCATTGCCCCATTGCAAATAGGGACCCCCTCTTTCCACTTAGGCAGTAAAGTAGTTCTCTCAAGTAGCCTTACTTGGCGATCTCAAAAGTTTTTTAAATAGTCCTTAGGCTGAGTTTGAGAAAGCTTTAGGTGCTGCCCAGTTAGGAATCAAGGCCATGAGGTAGGATTAAACCAAGGCTGCCAACAGTGAGATCCTCCATGGTGAACCTTAGTCAAAGATTGACATAGAGCTTGATGAGAGTTTAAGTTTTCACCCTTGAGAAAAAAGTATGTGCCGTGTGGTGTTCACACCATTGCTCCATTGAAAATGGGGACCCCCTCTTTTTGCGGGTAGGCTTAGGTGTTAGAGTAAATTTGGCAACAATCTAGGTGCAAGAGGTTGTGCTTCAGTAAAAGTCTGAATTTTGAAAATTTGGCTAACTCTGAAAGTGGGAAACCCAAATTGAAGTTATAAATGGCCATACATTAAATGAATTACTCCTAGATCCTTAATTACATGTGTCCAAGAACATCCAATCAAATCATTCCAAGCATACAGGTGGAGTCCACCTAATGCCACTACATAACCTACTTTCTCATTGGTCTACAAGAGCTATGTGATTTTCTCATTAGCCCACAAGGTGGTTCTTTTATGGAATTGGATAAGACTTTAATGCTTGTAGCTTGAGTTACATTAGGGATGTTTTGTCTTAATCTCAACCCTGGATCTTAAATCGATATTGGCCATTCATTGTACTTGGAGCAACTATCAAAGGAAGGCCGCCTCATTTGTGAAAGAGAGACACTTCGAGTGATTGGTGCTAACATATACTGAAAAATTATTCCTTCTTCAATGTTGATATCATGGTGAATGTTTGTGAAGCTTTGAAGTATTGCATAGTTTCTACATTTCCTCACTTAGATTAGGATTTTAATTTATGTTAAATAGAAGTAGAATTATATGAATAGAATATATTGTTGGTTGGGGATCAGTGGTGAAGCTAGTGTCCATATGTTTTGCTACTTGTTGATTGCATGTAGTAGTGAAGGTTAATCTACACCTTATTGCAAGCATTTAACTTTAATTGGAAATATTAATTTGTATTGGATGGGTATTGACAATGCATCCTTAGAATATTGCACCCTCCTTAGCATAGTTGATTTGGCGAAACACGGACTCGTTAGAGTTTCACCTCACCATCAATCGTATCTTACATTTAGAGTTAATCTAGATTTCTAAACCCATACCTATCTGCAATTTGTTTGGTTAAAATTAGTTGAAGAACTTACATTGTTAAATCATTTGCATTTGCAGAGTTGATATCCATTTAATGGATAACATAAGTCTACAAGTGATTGCTAGCATAAGTCCACAATTAGAACCCCTGAGGTTGTCTTAGTTGATCACATAATCATATACATTGTTTAGCATCTAAGCTTCCTTATACAAGAGAGAATTTGATGTTTGATGTTTCATCCTGGGATACTAAGTGTTTCATCATGCATGTTGAAGTTATAAAAAAAATCCCATCAACAAGACCCATTCAAGACGCTCATGAATGATAGTAAAAATATTAAAATCCCATGGGTAGAGATCATTTCAGAAAGTACTGAAGATGATCTCATTGTGCCATTGCAATTTATAAAGGTGACAAACAGATTATCACAACCTAGTGGAACATGTGAGTACCATCATATAATTGGCTTTCATGAGCAAACCTAGGGAGGAAAATCACAAATTATTACTTTATGGTTGCAAATCAAGGAAAAATCTTTATCCATCCTTGCAGCGAAAACCTAAGCCTTCACCTTCAAAATCTCTTCCATGTGGAATCATATGATATCTTGGTCAAATAAATCTTGTCAAGAATGGAGAATAAATTCCTTCTAGCTTCCAAGGCTCCTAAATGTTCTTCCATAATGCAGCAGAATTGATCGCTTTCTCTTTTCTTTTTTCCATGTGGTCTTATTCTGGTATCATATTCAATTGTTTAAAACAAATTTGGGTTTGTTAATCGGCCTTACAAGAATTTGTCAGAAGTTAGGCAATGTGATCACATAGATCAATCTATTACCATAGATCATTTTTGCTATATGTTGGCGTACTCTCTTTTGAAACGAAGAATCATTCTATTGAATGAAACTATCTATCGATGAGTTTCTCATTCATATTACGTACATTACCACAACATAGGCTTTCTTCCTAGCAAGGATTATTGTAATAGGATAATGGCTAGGAGGATAAAGCATTATGGCATACATATGGATCATTAATATTGGTAGATTTTCTTCTAGATCTTCTACGTCTGGGCTGGTCACAAAGAAACCGGTTATGGGCCAAGGGGCCTACGCTACCTTGCATCTCCATTGCTCCTTCCTTTCCCATTGCTTTTGCCCCTAATAAAATGAATTAACCGAATTTACCAGACGTAGAGGCAAACTTTCCTAGCCTACCTAGTACATCTAGGGGAAATTGAATCCTCATTGCCTCCCATGAATCATCTATTAACAAAGGATCAAACAACGTTTGAAAAACTTCCGGCTCTGAAAAGAGAAAAGATTCTACTCCTTTTCTCATGAAGAGGTTCTTATCCATATTTGATAGATCAAATCTATGAAGAGAAATTTCTATGATTATTTGAGGAGATTTTACACATGTTCTCCATGGTAACTAGGTAGGAATGGTACGGATGCCTACTAAAGCCATCTCTGTCACACTTGCCTCTCCTAATGGCTAGTAAAAAGATATTTCTCATCTTAAACAAAGATCCATTTTTTTATCCCTAGAGGAAAAGCTACTAAACATGGTAAAGATTTTAGAAATTGATATATTGATTCCTCTCATTTCATCAAGAAAAAGATTCTAGATGGAAGTATTTTCCCTTTATATTTAAAAGCATAATTTGGGTCGTGAACTCCAAATAATAGGATGGAGGGAAAATTATCCTCCCAAGGTTAGTGGTATACTGTCAATACCAAAAGGAATGTATAAAACAATGCTTCCATAAATTCGATTGTAGTTTATAATTAATAGAGATAGCTTTCATCCAATTGTTACCTCAGCGGAAAAAAGGTATTTCTTATCCAATAAATGATCTTTTTCTGCCAGAAATATTATATTAATTTTCTCATATAACAATAACCTTATATCTCAAATATAAAGAACACATATATAATAGGATTATCCTATTGAAGCTATCGAACATCAACACTCCATGTTAGCTTAGAAGGATAACCGCATAAGAATAAATATTACTTCAGCGTAATATTACAAATAACAATTTTAAGGATATCTCAAAAGATTTTCACCATTTGATATTGCATTCGATATCATGAGTATTGGTCTTCTAGAATATCAACACATGATATTCACCAAGTACTGAAAAGCTTTTGATATCACATCTAATACCAAGCGTATTGGTCTCCCAGAATATCAATCATATTCACCAAGTACTCAAAATAAGGTTTGATATTAGATCTAATATCAAGAGTATTGGCCTCCCAGAATATCAATGATATTCACCAAATACTCTTTGAGTAACGACCTTCAAGAATGTTGAGATGCAAGACATTCACCATATACTCAATTTGTTTGATCTCATAATACAATTTATTGTAAGATCATCACCTTATAGTAACTTCTGCAAATACAAGTGACATCATTTGGAAGTCGTCACTTGCTCAAGATGTACATAGGGGGTAGGCCCATTAAAATCACATAGTCACAAGGTCTATTCATGAATCATAGTCCTCTTGATTGCTACAATTGATCACTAGAAAATCCATCTCAACATGTTTTACTCCCTCTAAATCAATATGATTGTGAACACCGAAGGTTGACTGAATTATATTCTCTATATGCTCCCTCTCTTTCAAGGTTGCCTTTGATCCCTCTCAATCTCCCTCTTTTTCTTGCAATAACATTCTTGGAGGAAAAGATCAAGGAAAATAGTTCATAGTGTAATGAAAATAAAAAATAATTAGAGAGAGACTAAAGTAATACTCAAGCATAATAAATGAATCTACATAACAATATAAGAACATCCTAATAATATATATATAATGTCACATAATGATAGAACTTGTGCTTATTATCATAATCTTATCAAAGGAATTTTATTACATAATTACTTATTCCAATATATATCACATTTATATTTGTGAATCTTATTACATAATTACTTATTCCAATCTATATCACATATATATTTGTTACTTTTATTAATAAATTGATTTCAACATATATCACATATGCATCCCTTTACAGTTATGTAGAACCCAATGCATTTAATGCTAGACAAGGACCACTTTTCCTTATATTGATCATGAATGATAGTTTTATAAGGGTGACTTAGTATTTGACTCCATCCAATAATGCTTGCCTTTGTTCTTTGTGAGGTATGCATGCCTCCATGCACGGGTTTGGAGTGTAACCCTATTTGCGTACACTACACCCTATATCACATGATAATCTTCTTAACGTTTGCAGAAGCATGGATGCATATATATTTGCAAAACCTTATCAATTGCACAGGAAATTATATAATCCATAGCAAAGCATATATGGTAAATGTTCCTCTTACAGTTGCAAAACCTTCTAAATTGCGTGGTAAAGCTATTTGTCATATGCAATAACATTGCAATTGATATTGTAGTTTTCCTTATTGACAAACAATGTGCATTTCTTAGTAATCGCTAATAATATGACTTGACAATCATGGTAATTACTGTTTTAGCCAGACAGTGATTGCCTTTATGTAATCAACAACTTATCTTTATGTTTTGTCTTACTGTCGAGTGCTTATTTATCATAGCCTTCCAATATATTGCATTCTTTTAAGACTGATCTACAAATTTCACAATCAATTAAATGTAGATAATCCCATCAATGTGATAGTGCCTCTCAAGATTACTTTTCTAGAATGTTGACCTGCTCTGAGACCATGTTAGTTTTTCGAGGACCGTTGCAAATGTACTAAGCACTGCCATTGTATTTGGTATGCGTGTTCCAAACTTCCAAATGCAACATCTTCTTAGATTTATATATAGAGAATAGGCCATGAATAGACATGTCCCTTCATAAGAGATGTCTATTCATTAATCAAGTAATTATTATAATAACAAATTTAATCATATATATATATATATATATATGTATGTATGTATTATTTTATTTTATTTTCATATAACAATAACCTTATATCTCAAATACAAAGAACACATATATAATAGGTTTATCTGACTGACGCTATCGAACATCAACATCAAGAATAGATGTAAGAGAGAAATCAAATAACTTTTATGAATACATCCTGAATAAGTTTATTGAATATAACTCAATTAAAGTTATGAAATAACTTTAAGGACGTGATAGTTCTTAGTCAACAAAAAAAAATTTGAAGTGCATTCCTTGCTTTACATTTCTAGATTGTATATCCTGGAAGTGAAATAAATTACAACTTACCAGACTGAATAACTCCTACTTTTCTTGTAATAAAGTAGAATTAAATTATCAAAGTGTATAGAATGAAAGATCTCTTGCTTTGCAATTTGAAAAATGATGCAAACTATGTTTACCGTATAGGGTAAAAGGATACTTATCGCATGTAGTATAGTAAGATATAACATAGAACAAATACTTTATTCATATACACAATATGCACTCCAAGTACAATGCTTATAATAATGATTATGATGATGTCTCAATAGTCCCTACCGGACAGTGTACATATACTTTCCTAAAGGGGTGACTCAACCATCACATGCCCTTTTAGATACAATTCTACCTGTCGGCTACAATATAGAATTTACCGACAACATCATCCCCCCCAAAAAGTAAAGTCGTCTCCAGACAACAAAATAGAGACAACCAAAACTCAAATTACAACCAAAACAAATAATTATATCAATATTTAGACACTAAGAAAAGGGATGCATCCCTGGTGTAGTAATTGTTCATGCTCTAAGCTCGTTCAACTCTACTCGTAGCTTATACACTTGCTCCTTCTGTACTTTCAATTCTACTTTAGCCTCCATCTGAAGCTCCAAAGCTGATTGCATCATTTCAACAATCTCTCCAAGCTCTCTCTTTCTCCTCTGTTGCTAATTGTTCCTTCTCCACTGCCACCTTTTGTAGTTGACTCTGTTGGGCTAACAATGCTACCCTCTCGGATTCCCAAGCTGCCCTTTCCACGGCTACCCTGGTAGCTAACTCCTCTCAAGTCCTCTCTACTGCTACCTGGTCTACCTGGCTCCTCTGAAAGGGTATAATATGCATCCTTATGTATCTTGACTATCTCCTGAGTCAAAGCCTCTACTTGGCTCTCCATACCTGGATCTCTCGTAGTGGCCCAATCCTAGCGGATCTCTGTAGTCTCCACACTTGGCCATCCTTGCTCCTCAATACAAACTGTAAAGGCTTTCAGACATCCTAATCTCATGAAGGATATCACACTCCCTAGCTCCTTTACTATTGAATCCAAGGCCTATATCTCTGCAGAGGCCACGTCTTGGTGAGCCCAAGTCGCTAGAGTCACTATATCAGAGAAGAATGCCTCTCTCGTCACTGTTTCTGGCGCTACTAGAGGCTATTGCTGAGCACCCATAGCCCTCTCTACTGCTTCTGCCATCTGCTCAACAACGCTATGTGGTAGTCCATCAGTCTGTGTCGGGCGACTCTCCTCTACTTGTGTCTGTAGAGGATCTTCCTCCAAAGCTACTTCTCACATAGGTGTGTGAAGGTATGTTGCTCGAGGTGCTGGTGTACAGTGAAACCTCATACTTAGGTACGTGCCCAACCTCTGAGTTCTGCTCTCTCTGTCTGGCTCCTCAAGTGATGCTAACAATGTTGTATCCATTGTAACCACTGCATTTGAACCCACTACATCCAAATGAACACTCAGCGTCCTCAAACCCTCACCTACTAGTATCTCCATCACTCTTTCCTGAGTGTCCATCTCCTCATCAGGTACTAGCACCCCAACCTCTGCCTATGGTATGGCTGGCAACATCTCTCGAGCAGGCTCCATCATTACTTTTGGAGCGGTTGTCACCATCGATGATGGCTGTGACTCTACAGCTACAACCTCTGGAATGGATAGTGTCTCTACAGCACGGTGAATCCAACTATAGCCAAGGTCATCACCATGGGCTATTTGAACTGGCCAAACCCCAGAATGTTGTGTGTACCTACTGGAACCAAGTGTGTCGTCATTGAGTGCAGGACATGGAAATCTCAATGATGTAGTTGTAATTACTTCCACCTCCTTGTCCTCCTCATCGGTCTCACTCTCCTCAGAAGTCTCCTCGCGACCAATGTCAGTATTTCCTTCATCTGGTCTCGGTCATTTCTATTTGACCGTGGTCTTGCTGCCAAGTGTATCGAGATGCCTCCACTGCATGATCGGGGGTTCACCTAGTGCGAGTGGTCCCGATTTGGCCTCTAGTGCATCGTTGGAGATCATTTGCATCATTGCCTCCAAGAATAGCCCAATGGCATAGTGTGACATGTAGGACGTCTTGTGCTGCAATGTCATAAATTCATACATCCGTTCTGCCAACAATGTAGCCCAGTCATATACTCTTCCATGTAAGATCATGTTCATCAGTGCCACTTGTGGGAATGAAATGTCAGAAGCGTGGTTGGATCCTGTGAGGCGACATTTTACTACATCCATAAGACAATGCTAGTGCCCTTCCTGCACGTTGGACTTCTTCAATCCTCTACCCTTTGACGTGTCTATGAGAGCTTCTTGCTCTATCTATGTCAAATCCCCACACATACCAACTGTATCAGTTGTGCCTTTACCTCTCAACTCAACTTTTTCGGTTTGTTGTCGATCTTCTTTCCCCTTGTGCATGCCTAGGTATTCTAAATACTCGTGTGAAGTCTATTGGTCTGAATGATATTATGAAGTTGCATCCCAGATAGGCAAACGTATTGGTTTGAGAGAACCTATCATACATTTCTATCATTGTGCGAAAAAACCCTTCATAGTCCCAAATACAAAATACAGGCATTTGTATTACCCATTCAACCTATGCCTTCCGAACATTGACCTTCACTGGATCATTATCAGGTGTCTCCTGCCACCACTTCCTACATTCTGCTCCATTCAACCCTTCAAATGGAACATTTTGCACTATGGGATTATCCGTCTCAGCCGGCTATGTTGGTTGCTTCCCTTTCTTTTTGCTTGGTCATGTACTTGTGCCTCCTACTACATGTACTCCAGATGGAAAAGTTCTTACATTTCTGTTCATGGCTGCAATTGTTGTTGAATCTTCTTCCAATTTCTTTTTCCAAGCCCTCTTATCGGTTGAATGCATAACTATCACCTTTTTGTCATTTTGCTTGAAGAAGACAAAACCGTTAGGTCAATTGCCTCTGTACACAACTTATATCAAAATTTTCTTTTACTTCTGATGACGTTCGTATAGATCTATTCAGTTCCTCCTTCCAATGCTCTATCTGGCTATACAGATGCAATGTTTCTCTCCTCTAGGGTTGTACGGCTGCTCTTCCCTTTGATGCAGAGCCACACCTTGGAAAGCTCAGGAGGAATAATCACTCGACTGAGTTACTTCAAGGGGAACGTACATCAATCAGGATCGAAATAAAAATTGTACTAGACAAGATCTGCACTCATTCTTTATGATTGCCAAACAAATCCGATTTCACAATGTTGAAACAACTCGATAATGTCGTGGATTCTGCTGTCTAATTCCTCTATATATATATATAAAAAAAAACCCGAGGGTTTCCTATCTTCTATAATATGTCAGCAAGGCTCCTATTCTGTCTTTGTTACAGCAGACCGAGTGTGGGATGCATCCCCTTTAAATTACATTCACGCCCTCCTTCGATATGAATTTGGTTGCCGAAATATGGGTAACCGTGAACATGCTCTCGCATTGTTAATCCATAGAGAGAGCCGATATTCCCACTTCATGCGACACTTAATCTCTTACCAGCAATGGAGGGACGATGTTAATAATGATGATCACATATAAGAGGAAGTAATATAAAATGGATTCAGCCGCTGTCCTGTAGAGTGCACGAAGATGCTTCCCCTAGTCTTCTCCTTGCGGCTTCAACTCCAGCTCGAAATTCCCAATGCTGAGTTCGGCCTTTTCATTCCTTTATACATGAGTCGGCTCTCCCTTATCTTCTTGATCGCCATGGTCACTGGTGCGGTTTCTCTTTATTCAGACCTCGTTCCAATACGAAAAAGAATATATATCTATTCAAAAAAAACCGAACCTACTGTTCTAAAGCTGAACAAGACATGCACAACAAAACCGAACTTTTTTCTTTTTTTTATTCTACTCAAACTCGAATGTCTCTTACATGGCCTCCTTACCTATTTAAAACTGACTATCCTTTTCTAATAAAAGGATGAGTTACGTTTTTTCGTCTTCTATCCAAGAAAAGGATAAGAAACCGAAAACCGCCAACCACCTATTATTGGACTCTGACAATCATGCAGTAGGCCACATGTTTCTTTTCCGTCTTCTATCCAAAAAAAGGATAAGAATCCGAAACTGCCTACTACCTATTATTGAAATCTGACAATCATTAAAACTATTCAAATTTAAAGAATCTACACCCAGTCCTAGGTGGCTATATTTGGAGAGCTCATCGAACTGCTACTCTAGGTATGCCACCACATATAGGACGTTTATTGAAAATATTAAATTTAAAACATACAAAAAATAAACCTTTATTCTATTTCCCGCTCTGCTACTGCAGCACCCTTCTACCAAATTGTTTCCTACAGAGTGTGTTTCATACCAAGTTATAACTTGTTTCTTCTTGCTACCATATAGTGCGATACCAATCTTCAATGGCAAAGCCATATGGTTGTATGATATCAATTCCTCTTTCCCTGTTCTTCTGTACAGCGGGCTCTCTCTGCGATGCTCTATTTGCATAAAGACCGTACAGTGCTTCTGAGTTCCTTATGATGTTGTTCTTATACTGTACGGTCGTACGGTTGGCTTCTTCCTTCCACAGCTATCCATACGGTATCCTTTCTTTCAACTGCTGGTCGTACGATCAAACTTTACTCTTTTGGCTGATGTCTATATGGTGGTGTGTAATCTATTTCCTATTGGGCCATATGGTTACCTTTGGTTTCCTCTCAAAGCCACTGTTCCTACTCTCAAAAGCCGTACAGTGGTCTTCTCTCAATGTTTTTACCATACGTTGGGTTCTCTCTGTCTCTTTGTTTGTGTGAAGGTTGTACAATGGCCAAGTGCTTAATGATGCTTCCCTCTGCCTTCCTTGTACGGACCATACGGTATATTTATGCGTCCTCATACAGTGTGAAATTGTCTGTTCTTTTACTTTACCATACGGTATTCACCCAGTCGTGCGGTGACCTTCTGTTACTATACAATGAGCTTATATGCTCTTCTTGATGTTGATCGTATGGTCTCTACTTCCTGGTAGCCGTACGGTATTCTCTCCTGCCAAGTCGTACGGTGGCTTTGATCTCCTATTGCACTCAATACACCTCCTTTCTCAAGTCCTATGGTACAGTCATCTCTTCATACAAGTATTTCTCGACTGTAAGGTGCATTATATGGCTTTCAATTGCTATTCTATCATTGCTTTATTGCAATTTTACATTCTTTATTATTATTAGCACTTATTTTACATATCTACAATACTACTTTTTATTCCTTCTTATGCTGTCTCTGAATTGTTCATCCACACGGGCACTTTATTTCTTTCATGATAGATTTTTAGCTTCAACCCATTCACTGCATTAGCCACTTCCTTTCCATTGAGCATCCATAATTTGATTGCTCCATTATTGCCAACTTCGCGGACCTTGTATGGTCTGACCCATTTAACTTTAAATTTTCTTGGTCTAATCTCATTATGCCCATTATACTTTAAAACTAATTGGCCTAGTTGAAATTTATTCAATTTTAAATGCTTATCATGCCATACCTTACACCTGTTTAGTGTAACTTTTGTGGCCCATTGTTCTTGCAGTCGTCGCTCGTCTAGTTTATTTAAATTGTATGATCTCTCCCTCAAACTTTCCATATCTCCTAGTTTAATCTTGATCACGATCCTTGAACTTGGTACCATGAATTCCATCAATACCATGGCCTCTTGCCCATACATCAACTGAAATGGGATGTGTCTGGTGGTTACCTTGTATGAAGTACTTTACACCCATAATGTTGATGATAGCTTTTCTTCCCAAACTTCTCCCTCAACTGCACGCAACTTATAAATCACTCTGACTAGGATCTTATTAGTAGTTTTTGCTTGTCTGTTGGCTCTCAGGTAGTACGGGATCGACAAAGAATGGTAAATTTTGAACTTGGTAGTTAGCAGTCAGATGACGTGATTGACAAAGTGTCCCCCGTAGTCACTTGTCAATTGTAATAGAATCCCGTACCTTGTGATTATTTGCTCGTAGATAAATTTTGTTGTGCTCACTGTAGAGTTGTCAAGTAGAGCCCGTGCCTCTACCCACTTGGTAAGGTACTCTATCGCTACCATGATGTACCTGCATCTTCTAGTTTTACTTACCTTAAGGGGTCTGACAAAGTCCAACCCCCATTTCTCAAATAACTCATATGCCTATGAAGGATTGAGAAGCATGAAGTCCCTCTTCAGTGTTTTCCTAGCTCTTTGACATGTATCGCATGCCATGACCCACTCCCTGGCATCGTTGTGCACAGTCGGCCACCATAACCCTACCAGAAGTATCTTCCACACAATTGTGTCTAGCCCCATGTGTCCTCCTACTAGTCTCTCGTGTGCTTCCTTCAACACCTTAGGAATCTCCTCTTCCAGCATGCACCATTTTACTATCTGATCGGGTCTCATCTTATATAGTAACCCATTGATCAATTGAACTATTCGACTCCTTAGCATGAGCTTCCTCCTCTCATTTGGTGACATTTCGCTAGGAAACTGTCCCATCGAAAGATATTCTCTAATACGCGTGTACCAAGATGGTAGTACGGCAATCTGAAATAGCTGTGCATTAGGAAATCATTGTTGACCCCCTCTAGTGGCTCTCCTGATTTTATCCTCAACAAGTGATCCACACTTACATGACTCTTTCCTGGCCAAACCACAATTTTGAATGTGAATTCCTGCAATAGTAACCATCACCTACTTATCCTTCCATGGATTATCGGCTTGCTTACAAGGTATAACAACGCTTAATGATCCACATAAAATATGAACGGTGTCGCCAGTAAATAATGCCTAAATTTTTGTACTCCATTGTCATGTCCCCTATTTTTCTAATAAAATTCAATAATATAATGAGTCAAAGAAATAATTAATCTTAAGCGAGAACATAATATTATAATAATTATGTTGATAATAATACTATAATGTGATAGTAGCCAAGAAGGAATAATTAACAAAAAACATAATAATAATATTATAATATTATTATAGTATTATAATAATATTATTAAATATATTATGATAATATTATAATAATATCAAAAAGGAATATCATAATAAAGATGACTATAATAAAATATTATTAAAAGGGTGATATAAGATAATATTAAATAAACATAATACCTTAATAATCAATGGTTAATATAATCAAAATTATAAATGTAATTATTATTAAACTAATTGCTTCTGATCGGTCATGTCTTTTGAGATCAATATGGAGTGGGTATATAATAGAGAATAGATTTAAAGGAAGGGCATCAGAAAAGATGATAAGAAAATATATGGAAACACTGAAAGATAATCAATAACATTAAGGTTTTTAGGTTAATGTCCCTATTTCTAAACAGGAGGAACTGAGGACATTACATGCGTACACCATTCTGAGTGCTTCTCATTCTGTCGTACTTTTATTTTTCTCCACTTTAGGTAACAGTCTACTCGCAAAGTATACTAGATGATCTAGTCTGTGGTCACCTGTCTGTGCCAGTGTTGCTCCAATCACACAGTTCAATGCATCAACATGAACATGAAACTCCTTATCCCAGTTCGGATAAGCTAGGATTGGTAGTGTGGCTAACCTCATTTTCAGTCCATCGAAAGCTTCATTCTACTCCACTTCCATTTATAAGATTCGCCCTTGCAGGTTAGTTTGTCTAGTGGGTAGGATATTTTCGCAAAGTTCTTGATGAACCTTTAGTAGTATCCAATATGTCTGAGGAATGATTTTACCTCTGATACAACTGTCAATGGTGGCATATCCAAAATTACACGAATTTTATCAAGATTCGTCTTTAATCCTTCTTTGCAGACTATGCATCCTAATAGCTTCCCTTGTGGCACCATGAACCTGCACTTCTTCGGATTAAGTGCCTATCTCGCTCGTCTGCATCTTTCCATGCATTCTTCGAGTGTTGTTATAGTTATCTTCTGTGCTAAAAATTGACCAGTCATCTAGGAATGCCTTAAAGTTTCCGACAAACATTTTATCAAATATGTGTAAGATAATTCTCTAGAATGTTGCCGGAGCATTACATAGTCCGAACAACATCCTGTTATAGGCATATAGTCTATCTTCCACTGTGCATGTTATTTTCAACCAATCTTTTTCAGTGATGGATATCTAGTTGTATCCAAAGAACCCATCCATGAATGAATAAATTTCATGCCTTGCAACTTCTTCCAGAATGCTATCAGTAAATGGTATCGAGAATAGATCTTTAATCATTATTGCATTTAGGCATCGAAAGTCTATGCATATTCTTATGTGGGTGGTCATTCAAAGATATCACAATCGGTGATACCCACTCACTTGTCTGCACCCTAAAAATAATTCTTGCTTCTAGCATCCTGTCAATCTCATCAGTGACCTGTGCGGCATAATTTTTGTTCATCCAGTACATCTGCATCCATACGAACACTGCACCTTCTATCAATGATATTCGGTAGACACATAACTCTGGCGGTACTCCTTTCAAATCATTATACGTCCATGCAGACAACTCCTTATACTTCATAAATATTTTGAATGTTGCTGCCTTCAGAACTGGATTCTAGTCATCTCCCACAAAGATATTTTTTCGATTGGCTTCATCTCCTAAATTCATCGTTTTTATAGTAGGCTCTTTGTACTCTATAGGTTTGTCATTACTAAACATATGCGCTAGCATTTCATCTACATGTGCTTCCCCCTCCTTCACTTCGCTATACTCCTTCGAAAACTCATTCCCTTCTTTTCCCTCTTCGACTCCTAAAATGTTACAGCTAGGAAAGAGCTCGTAGTCCTCCATCTGCCAATGGAGTAAGCTGTTCACCAAGTCTAGGTTATCATCATTCGACCATCCTAATCTCAATATTCCTTCATCAGGTTCCATTCTTTTCTTCCCCTCATCATCACCTTTGCCTTCGCCTTCGGAATTCGACGATGTTGCCTCCTCACCTACCATATGTGTGTGCAGGTGATTATAAATCTCTGGCCTCTGCCTTCCATGGACAGAGTATTCTGTTTCTAGTCATGTTTCACCTTCACCTGTACCAGCCAGCCCCATCCAAGGATGGCATTGTAACCTTTCCTTTTTAACGATATGACCACAAAATCCAACAGGAATGGTTGTGATGTTAGTTACAGGCTATGCCATCAAGGTCTCTAAGGGCTTAATCCCATGTTGATTGTCAATGAGTACTTGAAATGTAGGTGGCCACAATGTAAGTTGTCCCAAATTTGTCCATATATCCTTTGATAGTACATTTACTCCTGACCCTCTATTGACGATTATGTCCATGAGTACAGTTCCCAGGATACCCATCTCTACTACTACCAGATGTCTTCCTGTAGTGAGTGCCAGTAGCATTGGGTCTGTTGCAGTCGCTCCACTACCATCCTTTCCTGTCTCTTTCATTGCTTTGGAGAGCGGTGTCATGTTCAATATCGTCGTTCACAACTGAGGCCTTGTCAGAAGAAGGTAACTTAATTTCATAGGAACTTTCATTTACATTACTTGCCTTATAATAATTTGTTCTGTCAAGTTCCTCTTCTAGGTGCCAATAATGTCTTTTGTTTGTAATTTTTCCATTTCCATTTGTTTTCCCAACTCCATTCGTGCTTGCTACAACCTCTTCTTTTCTTCCTCTGCATTTGGGTAGATTTCCTTCTTTGCTTGCTCACGAGTGATGGCTAATGTCTCCTCATCACATGTTTCGATGCTTAACAAGTTTAACCCTTGCTTAGGGCATTCCGAATCCTCGTAGTCTCCTGGACCATAGCATTTACATAGCAACTGTGGCATTTTCTTCATGGTACAGTCTCTAGTGAGGTGCCTCTAGAGCTTGCACGCACGACATTGTATCATTGACCATCCACTCGAGTTGTATTGTATCTAACTTCAGCCTCCATTATTGTTATTGTTATTGCCTCATCCGTGCTAGTTATTGTTCTAGTGCCCTCTTGAGGTTTCGTCATTGTTCGCGTTCATTCCTACTCCTACAATGGACACTTTCCACATTATTAACAATTGCTAATGTTCCTTTGTCTTCATATTGAACGGGCATTTCTTTGTGGAATGTCCCGCAATCTGGAAGATATCGCAAAATTGTTTTTTTGGGCAGGAGCCCTTTGTGTGGCCCTCCTCCTTACAATCCATACACCACAATTCCCCTTTCACCAAGTCAGGATTCTTTTTCAAATTTTTGAATTCATTCATCATCCATAACATATCCTTCTGCAATGCTCGAACTTCCTTACTTGATTCTTTGTCAATACTACTACTTTCAAAAGATGAATCATCTGAGTCCAACGATTTGTGTTTCTTCTTTTTTCTCGTTTTCTACTCTCTCTGGATCCATCACCGGATTATATGCATCTATGTACGATGCTAGAGGTACAATTTTCATCGTTTTCCTTAGTGTCGGTCGTAGCCCTTCAACAAACCATCTTTTCTTTAATCTGTCCACTGGTTGGCTCTCTATTTTCCCTGGCAACTCCTTCAACCTTCTTGCATATACCCAAATTGTTTCGTTCTTCCCTTGTTTCGTACTGTATATTTTCGCTACTATTTCATTATCATCGCTCAGTAGTCGAAATTCTGCTATGAATTCTTTCTTGGCATTCAACCATGTAGTTAATTTCGAAGGATCGGCATCCGAAAACCAATCAATCACTACACCCCGTAGGGTCATCGGAAACTGTCGGATCTAGTCATCTTGGTCCATTACACCGTTCACCATCCAGATCATTTCACATGTTTTACAATGTCTGATTGGATCGGTTGTCCCATCACCATTGAACTTTGGCAAATTTTCCTTTGGTCCTGCCATCGCTACTTTCTTCTGATTTTGTGATACTTGTTGTGTACCTGCATTGTTTTGAGTACCCCTATTGTTCTACACAGTCGCGCTACTTCGGACAATCGCCCTACTTCCAACAACCGTATTAGCTGGTGTGAAGGGATCTTCTTCAAGCGAAGTTGTTTGATTCTCTACTTGTATCCATTCATCGGGTGTATCGGAAACAAAGAGTTCACTCCATGCTCATGCTCCTTCGGCACTTCGAGCTATGTAGGTTACTTCCCTTCTATTCGGATTCTCTACCCTCAGTGTATACAAGTTAAGGAACTCCTCCTTTGTCTCTTCCACCAAATTCAATCGCTGTCGAGTTTCTTCTACCAATTCCTCAGCACTCCTCGATCTGCTAGGTGAATGCACTCCCTCCATCTATGTTCCTTCAACCTCTCAGTGTCCATCGATAAGTTGTTGAAGCTTTTGTCTGCACTTGGCCTATTGTGCTAAAATTAATACTTCTTGAGTTGTGCGTATTTCATTTTTATCTTTTATCTTATTCCTATCTTTATTAATCATATTCGGCATTAATCTTCATAACACTTCCTTTGTTCCAGGTTCGACTGGCAAGGGTGCCAAATGTTTATTGTACAGGGTAAAAGGATACTTATCGCATGTAGTACAATAAGATATAACACAGAACAGATACTTTATTCATATACGCAATATGCACTCCGAATACAATGCTTATAATAATGATTACAAATACTTTCCCGAAGTGGTGACTCAATTGTAACGCGCCCTTTCGGATACAATTCTACCCGTCGGCTACAATATAGAATTTACCAAAAACAAACTCTTACCCCTAAGTGGATCCTAGATGTTTTAAAATTTTAATTGTAACAAAAAATCCGAATATCAATTGAAGTATGTTTAACATCAGTGATTGTGCATAAATAGAATCTCCTATTAGTGTGGCCACCATTACAATAGTGGATCATGTCTATCAGAATCTTAAGATGGTGACTTATAATCTTTGTTGGTCAAGGGTGTGCATTCAAATCTTCTGACTAACAACTAAGGATGAAAAATGTTGAGCTAATGCAACTGTTATGATTCAATGATAGTTGTTTTGAATTTTCTATTCTAGAATCGAGTTTATCATGCAACCCTAGTTATTTTCCAATATTACACTATTGATAATGAAGCAATTTCTTATGATAAAATCATTTATGGTTTAATGAGGATTTTTAAACCAGTGAATCCATTATACTTTTGCATAAGATTCATTGCTAAGAATTAGTTTGTAATATTCCTAATCGAGGTTCAATTTAGTAGTCTTGTAAAGAGAATACAGTTTTATTAGTGACCGTTTGGAATAAATGAGAGAGCACCCACATCCACTAAACAGGTTGAGCATCCACAACAAAATGAATGAAAATACCATGCATTGACTACCTTGTGGATTTGGCATCGTTTCATGGTGAAGACTAGGTTACATGTTTTACAGTCATACAGATCAAAATATAGGAAAGTAAGGAAGGGTAATACAGTACACTTCAGTACGATGTGTGTGCAATCCAAAATGGATGGAATACAATGCATTAATTGACCTATGGAAATTACTATTCTTATGGGAGAGTTTCCCACAATATTTCCAATAATGTTCAATGGCTATTTAAGGAGGGTTGTTATAAAACCTGGAAGGACTACTATTATATTGCCAGGACTGAGCCTTGGAAAAGTTACCCTTTCTTCATGGAAGAGGCTAAGTTATTTGTTTAAATGCCATCCAGATCTCAATCTAGAGCATTTCCTGTCATTCATAATTTGCCCATGTTTTCTTCATTGTTGATTATTCATCTAGTTCCTACAATAATATAAATCTTTTCAAATTCGAGTGCATTTAGTAGGTTTAAGCAAAGTGAAACAAATAGCCAGCAAAGAGATGCTGATTAAAATTCACCATTGTCATAGCCAAGCCTCTTCTATTGGTCATAACTGTTGCAGGGACAAAATGTTTATAATTGTCCTTTCAAATGGCCTCTAAAACCCTACGCGTTTCAAATAATACAATATCATTTCAGGTAATATGCACAACTATGACCATTATTTTTCAAAAACATACTTTATGAGAAAATTTACCTGCTTAAGAGCCACAGCCAATCCAGTTATAGTGTGGTTGTGAGGGCCACCTTGAAGACCAGGGAACACAGCTGCATTAATTTTGTCCTCATAATCATACATAACCTTCATGTAAACAAGGTGGAGGTGAGCGTTGTTCAACTTAATGTTCAATTTCTAAATTCTGAAGATGACAAGAAGTGCCATTGATTACAATATTGTTCCCAACAGATATTCATACATAGTATTTGATGTGGATCATGACATTCATATTCCTAAACAGATATCATGTGTTCAAAACATTTGATCTATAGAGTTTAAATTGAGACTGCATTCTCTCTCCAGTAAGACCAAACTCAGTCATTACAAGTGCCTAGATAAACATTTTTGTTCTAATCAGAAAATAGGAATCTATAAAATAGAACAGACCAAGCCCAGTTGCAAGAACACCAGTCACTTGACATTGTGTACCTCTTGACCAAGTTTATTAACTTCCTTGAGGCCTTTCCGATAAAATATCATTGCACCTCGTGGACCACGAAGTGACTTATGTGTTGTTGTAGTCACTACATCTGCAAAATCGAATGGAGATGGAACAACACCACCTGCTACCAGTCCACTTATATGTGCCATATCCGCCAACAGCACAGCTTTTTGTTTGTCACAAACCT